>CM039503.1:14368680-14380767 GCA_022432975.1 Begonia masoniana | reverse complement strand
CGACCATTACTACATTGGAAAGATCTCTCGCCAAGAAGTTTATTATGAATATCAATCGCACGAGTTGAGGAATGCGAAAATAAGGAACGAATTACCCAGCTTTCAACAGAAGGAGGTGAATCGCTTCAGCTTAGGAACAAGTTTCAAGACTTATTGATTTTTTTTTTTTTTTTTTTTTTTTTTTTCATTATTAGTTTTTTTTTTTTACCAAAAATCTCCTAAACTGCATTCTAACGATATGAGTCATACGACTCACATCCGACCGATGGTTCACGGGCCTGCCCGGAGACACTTCTGTTTCCAAACATCTCTTAAACTGCATCTGCCGGATAGAGTCATAGACTCACATCGCACCGATGGTCACGTGCCCGCAACGTGACACATCTGTTACTCATAAACATCTTTTAAACGCATCTGCCGATGTAGAGTTATAGACTCACATCGACCGATGGTCACGTGCCCGCCACGCGAAGCATCTTCCCTAAACATCTTTTTAAACTGCATCTGCCGATAGAGTCATAGACTCACATCGACCGATGGTAACACATCTACGATCACCAGACGGACAACACAACACTACATATCCGGTATTTGAGATAACAGCATCTACTGATAGACATGTGCAATCCACGTGCTCTTTTAGGGACATTTTTCGATAGAGATCCATCTATCGGTGGATGAAAGCTCCATACCATCTTCGGTAGAGGCTATCTATCGGTTGATTGCAAACATACATCTTCCGATAGAGTACAGCTATCGGTGGACATAGATATGTACAGACTCCTAAACTTCATTGACTAATCACTCCTATAAATGAAAATCAGAGAATCATCCAGAATACATATAGCGGAAGACTTAACAACAGATCATTTAATAATCCTTATAATCATTCCCAAACTCAGTAGTCAACCAGACAATTTTCAAAACTCAATGTTATAAAAATAAACTCATCCTGCTTACTACCATATTCTAATCATAATAACAAAATCTTAGAGCATTAACCAGGGGTCTCAATCGCCATTCGCAGCACAAAATGCAACCCTGTCACCTTCAAGCAACCAGACTTAGACACTTCATTATGCTTTGGAATCCGCACCTGAAATCTCGTCACCCTAAAATCATAATCGTTAAATTAATAAAGCCTAATACTTAGTAAGGAATGAATATTCAACTGTCTACTTGAATGCCATAGTTGCAAGGAAAGGAAATCATCATATTTTCGTTTCATGCTCCTTTTCTTGTTGTCTTATTCGTGTTCGTTCATCACTTTCATTATATAGCTTAAGGGAGGATTTGTTGCCTGTAAAGGGGGGATGAATGCAAGTGTACATAGTCCTTTCTGGCCGTATTCATGGTCCTCTCTTTGGACAGTGGACATAGAAAACCGCCCCAACCCTCACTTAGTTCCGGTTTGCAGAAGTTTCATGTTCATTCTCATATCTTTGTTCATGGGGAAAAAACATGCTCTTAAATCATTTTCATATGCTTGGCAAGTAAATCATGATGCATGACATGAATGTTTTTAAATCATCGGACTATGAAAAATATCATACTAGACAGTTGACTTCATAGACTCTATCAGAACATCATATAACATAATTCTCAAATATCCGTAAATCATCCGAATACAACCATCTTACTAACTTAAAAACAAACATCAAACACATAACTAATGTAGTACCCTTAAGATGTAGGGCCCTAATGGCCGAAAGTCTTAATACATTCACTTACCTGGTGTCCTTTCCAAATGGAATACTCCTTTCAAATCTTCTTCACCTAAATCATTTCACATTACCAAGTTAAAAATAAAATCCTAATAGTGCTAACCAAAAATCATCCTAATGCTTAACCTACTTGTATTTCTATATTCTTCTGCTGAGCACCTTGTGCACGTGGATTAAATTTCTACATTCTAAATAACCAGATTCAGCCCAGTAACTAATCGCATACAGCTATCTAAATGTCCAGAATCAACTCGAAAATGTTTTACTAAACGCATAATAGAAATGATCCTATTATTACTCTGCCATTAAAAAATCTGAACCCTCGGGTTCTAACTGAAAACAGAGCTTAAAGTATCTACCAGTAACTACATTCATTAAGTCTTACCTGGTAAGCCGAGTATCGGCGAGAACGAATGAGAATCGGTTGTTGATGAAGAGGCTACCTGTTGCGAGAGAGAGAGAGTTCTGGGAGGATGGGAATCGCCGAGAGAGAAAGTCGGCTACAGTGGGGTTTTTTGTGAGGTTTAAGAGTTTTCATTTTCTACTTATACCAAATAAATTCCTCTTTAATTACAATTCTGCCACTACAATAGAAATCTAAGCATATAATTATTAAATAAAAGGTCAAATAAAGAGGTGACCATTAATTCCGTTAAGAAAATCACCTGACTGAGAATGTCGGGTGTTACATGTAAGGTGGTGGATGACATAAGGTGGAAGATGTAAGGTGGATGACATAAGGTAGAAGATGTAAGGTGGAAGATGTAAGGTGGTGGAAGGTGGTGGAAGATGTAAGGTGGAAGATGTAAGGTGGTGGATGTGGAAGATGTAAGGTTGAAGACTAAGGTGGAAGACTTAGGCGGAAGACTTAGGCAGATGCCACAGGCGGATGCCACACAGGCGGATGCCACACAGGCAGATGCCACAGGCGGATGCCAACAGGCGGATGCCACAGGCGGATGCCACAATTTTAAAGGCAGAAATGACAATATTTAACAGGAAGACATATAAACAGGGAGCATAAAACAGAAGACATAACAGTTTCAAACATTCAAAACCCAATTCAAAACATGATTTTTTTGGACATATCAGAAAACATGACAGAAGTTTAAGAAACTAGACTGCGTGGATAACTCTAAAATCAGAGAAAATCCCAAGCAATCCCATAATATTTCAGAACATACAATCAACTGTTTTTTTTTTTTTTAAACATCAACACCAAAATCCATACATTATCCAGAATTTTCAAGAAACATACAAAACTTGACTGACTGACATACACTTCCAGAATTCACCAAAACAGAATTTAAAAAAAAAAAACATAAATGCAAGGTCTATACATTGTTTTAAAATTCCAAAAGCTATATAGGACTTGTCATAACTTTCAAAAATACTTTCTCACAGGAATAACATTTGTCTGACTGTAGCAACCAATCCCCATGAGCTCGATCCGCCAACATCACCTACTCATCAGCTTGAGGCACAAAGTCCTCATCTGGAGGATCCGTACCTACAACAGAGAGTTCAACTATGAGCCTAGAGCTCAGTAAGAACATGAAATACAGTGATGCATATGCTGTGCATGAACATTTTCAAATACATGAATGTTCCATTACATTGCGTTTCACTGGACATGAAGGTATAAGTGGAAGGAAGAGCTGGCGCAACAGGAGTACATGCCACAACAGGACATAACAGGAGTACATGACAGGATGCCAGTCCTCGTCCACACTTAACATACCATTACATTCACATTTTTAACTTTCAGTATTTCAAATACGGTGCTGATAAACATTTACATGGTTTTCCAGAAAACGTGTATGCGTGAAAAAATACGATGCTTAAACTCAACATATACAGGCGACAGAATAAAAACAAACACGAAAACATAACACATTTAATTTAAAACCTAACCTATAACCTAACTACCCGAACCAAAACCTAGTATCTCCATGCTGTAGGGCCTTAAGGGCCAACTTATACGCATGAATTTACTTGTTGTCCGAAATGCAGCAAGCTTGTACGTGTATATGTCCTCGGCGATTCGCGAACCGATAACATACACAATCAGACTTTTACTCTAAACATAAGAAAACTAACGTTTTGACTTGTCCAAACACGTTAGCATAAGTAGATGCTTACCTTAGGTAGAGAAATAGAAGAAAACTGAGGAGATCGAATGATTTTCGATGGACGTTTGTCGTCTGGAAGAGAGAAAATAGAGAGGAGTGGAGAGAAAAATGAGAAGGAAAAGTGATTCACGTAGGAGTGAAGAGAGGAGAGGAAGCTTGTCTTCTTCAACAAGTTTGCCAAGTGTCACTCAACCATTGGCCTCTTCCCACCAACCTTAATTGGCTTTCTATTTTGCCATTCCATTGTTTTTAACTAAATCACTAATTAGTTCATCAAATCGGCTTTTCCATTAAACAATCTGACAAGTCATTAAACATACAATGTTATTAATGTAAAAATTTATCCCATAAATGATTCGGGGAAAAATTACATAGGCAAAATCGCCGGGTGTTACATCCTACCCACCTTAACAAAAAATTTTGTTCTCAAAATTTGTTTAAGGGAATAGCTCCGGATATTGGGCTCTAACGTCTTGTTGTCTTTCCCATGTGGCTTCCTCCACATTATGATTGCGCCACAAAACTTTCACCAATGGGACTACCTTGTTGCGCAACACCTTAAGTGAAGTATCCAAAATCTGTATTGGCCTTTCTTCATATGTCAGCGTCGGCATGATATCAAAGTCCACCTGTTCCACAATCTGACTTGGATCTTGTACACATTTTCTCAGCATCGAAACATGAAAAACGTTGTGAACTCCATCCATTGATGCTGGCAGCTGTAGTCTGTACGCCATGCTTCCCACACTCTTCAAGATAGGAAAAGGTCCAATGAACAGTGGGCTGAGCTTTCCTTTCTTACCAAATCTCATTACGCCCTTGAAAGGCGACAGTTTCAAGAATACTTCATCGCCCTCAGCAAACTCTAAGTCTCTTCTCCTATGGTCCGCGTAACTCTTCTGTCGACTCTGAGCAATTTTTTTTCGTTGTTTGATAGCAGCAATCACCTCTTACATCTGCTGTAATATCTCAGGGCCGATAAGCTTGGCTTCTCCGACTTCATCCCAACACAATGGGGATCTACACTTCCTGCCGTAAAGAGCTTCATACGGAGCCATGTCGATCATAGCCTGGTAGCTATTATTATAGGCGAACTCCACTAACGGCAAGTATCTACTCCAAGGAGCATGAAATTCCAGCATGCATGACCTTAACATATCCTCCAGTATATGGATCGTTCTCTCAGATTGTCCGTCAGTCTGTGGAGGCTGTGCTGAAGTTTAACTTGGTACCCAAGGAGTGTTGCAAGCTTTTCCAGAACCTCGACGTGAATCTAGGGTCCCGGTCAGATACAATTGATACTGGCACCCCATGCAGCTTGATGATCTCGTTAATGTATAGCTCTGCATACTGATCCATGGAGAACGTCGTCTTCACAGGTAGAAAATGGGCCGACTTCGTCAATCTGTCTACTATGACCCATATGCTATTATGGCCCTTAGCCGTTCTCGGTAGGCCAACAACGAAGTCCATAATGATATTCTCCCACTTCCATTCAGGGATCGGAAGAGGCTGAAGCGTTCCACCTGGTCGTTGATGTTCAGCTTTGACTTGTTGACATATCATGCAAGAATCCACATAATTGGCTACTTCGTTCTTCATATTTGGCCACCAGAGGTGAAATTTCAAGTCCTGATACATCTTCGTGCTTCCAGGATGCACGGAGAAAGAAGACGAGTGGGCTTCCGATAAAATGTCCCTTCGCAGCTCTTCGTCTCTCGGAACATACCACCTATATTTGAACTTCAAAATACTATCTCCCGAATAACTGAAATCAGAAGAGGTCATAGGTAACTTGCTTACTATATCAGCCATTTCCTTTAAATTGGTATTCTGGGCTTCTTTAATTCTGTCCAGGATGGTGGGTTGTAGTGTCAAGTCCGCTAGCATGGCCGATAGCCCAGAAACTATATCCATATCGAACTTCTGAATCTCTGTCTTCAAAGGCATTGATACGGTCGACATAGCTTGTTGCATAGTAGCTGGCATCCTGCTCAATGCATCGGCTACCACGTTAGCTTTCCCCAGGTGATATTTAATCTCAACATCGTAATCTTTCACAAATTCTAACCACCGCCTTTGTCTCATGTTTAACTCTTTTTTGGGTAAATATGTACTTCAGCTTTTGTGATCCGAAAACACCACACATGATTGCCCATACAAGTGGTGTCTCCATACCTTCAGTGCATAAACAACTGCTGCTAACTCCAGATCGGGAGTAGGGTAGTTTTGCTCATGACTCTTTAATTGTCTAGATGCGTATGCCACCATTTTTCCTTCTTGCATTAATACACATCCCAAGCCAACCTTGGACGCATCACAGTATACGCTGAATTTGCCGTCTTCAATTGGCAATACTAACAAAGAGCAGTGGTCAACTTCTGTTTAAGTGTCTGAAAACTCACTTCACAAGCTTCAGACCACTTGTACTTGGTATCCTTCCTCGTTAAGCTAGTCAAAGGCTTCGCTATCACAGAAAATCCCTTGATAAACTTTCTGTAATAACTAGCTAACCCGATAAAACACCGTACCTCACTGGCATTTCTCGGTCTCGGCCATTCTTTCACTACCAGAATCTTGGCTGGATCTACGGACACTCCTTCTGCAGACACCACATGGCCTAGGAAGTTAATCCTGCTCAACCAGAATTCACACTTTGACAGTTTGACATACAATCAATGCTGTTTCAAAGTTGACAGCACAATAGCCAAGTGCTCTTCATGCTCCACCTCATTTTGAAAATAAACTAGGATGTTGTCGATGAAGACGATCACGAACTTGTCCAAAAAAAACATGGAATATCCTGTTCATCAGGTCCATAAATGCTGTCGGGGCATTAGTCAATCCAAAAGATATAACCAAGAACTCATAGTGTCCGTATCGGGTCTTGAATGCGGTCTTTGGAATATCATCAGCTCCGACCTTCAACTGGAAATAACCGGAGCGCAAATCAATCTTGGAGAATACCTGAGCCCCTTGTAACTGGTCAAATAAATCATCGATCCTCGGCAACGGGTACTTATTCTTGATGGTCAATTTGTTCAGCTCATGGTAATCAATGCACATGCGTAGGGACCCATCCTTCTTCTTAACAAATAGGACTGGAGCACCCACGGAGAGAAGCTAGGATGCACAAAGCCCTTGTCCACCAATTCCTTTAGCTGAGCTTCAACTCCCTCAGCTCTATTCGTGCCATATGGTGTAGCGACCCTAAATACTGTACCCATTTTCCGTACATATTTTTTTTTATTCTTATACTTTAAATGAACTCTAGGCGGAATCAGAATTGAAATCTATATTTTAAACCATTAACAAACCTTAAAACAATTTAAAGTTAAAACTTAAAACAATTAATTAAAACCATTAAAAACAATTAAAACTAAATAAACATCGGAGGAGGGCAAAACTGTCAAGCCGTAACAAAAGGGAAGGGGTGATCGATCTCCAAATTCAGAAGATCGATCGCTGGCAGCAATAGTTGGCCAGCATTCGATAGCTGGCAGCGACCGATCGCTGCCCCAGCGATCGATCGCTGCACGCTCTGGATTTTTCTCCAGAGCGCGGCGATCCCATAGTTTGCTCTCTGGCATTTCGATTCCAGGGAGCTTTCCTCCTTCATTTTTCATCCCCTGCACATATCCATTTCTATACATTCACTCTAACACTTCAATAAAACTTAACACCCATCACACTTCATCAATCCCAATTAAACAGCATAAACATATATTAAACTTTTGTAAAAACAAACTGCATGGATACGTTTAAAACTATGCTTTTCCTCCTGTTTTTAAAATGTCCAAATAGTTCATAAAATCAAGTTTTCAAAACGTTTAAAACAGGTAAACATAAACCTATCAACTACTAGTTCTCAAACATCCTAAAATGTTCTAACTGTACAA
This sequence comes from Begonia masoniana, assembly GCA_022432975.1. Lineage (NCBI taxonomy): Eukaryota > Viridiplantae > Streptophyta > Magnoliopsida > Cucurbitales > Begoniaceae > Begonia > Begonia masoniana. The sequence goes on along the minus strand of CM039503.1, from coordinate 14,373,012 downwards.
TTACTTTTTCTAATCTACCATCAGCCCAAAACTCCCCGATACTCTCAAAACACGTACATATTTCCCCACGGGTCAGGTCAAGCATCGACTGCGCAACACACCACCGCAAGCCATCCTCCGTCAACTGGATCACTCCTCAGAAGGAGGGATCTCATCCTCACCTATGTCGAAGTAACCTACTGTAGCACCCGGTTCTATCGAACCAGCTCTTTTATTATTAATGGTAAGATTAGTCAATAATTCAAGTAGGGTTATTAAATGACTAGACAAGGGCACTAGAGTAAATTTACAATTTTCAAAAGTGGATAACGTATTTAAGGAAAGAGGGTTGGGTTTAATGCACTGTAGCTGCCACCAATTTCATACCATTTCCTCTTCGGGATTTCAGCTCAAGCAGCCGAGCTCTCTAGGCGATTTTCCTCGCCCGATTCTCCTTCAACTTAGGTAAGTTTTCCTCATTTCTCTTAAGTTTAAGCAGTTAGATAGCTGAGGGAGTGCAATGTGGGGATTTCGTGTATGCTGTGAATGAGTGTAGATTCGGGTTTGGGGTGAAAAATTTGGGAAATGCTTAGTGAATAGAACTCCTAACGGTCCACTTAAGTTTCAGAATGCTTTAGAATGGGGATTAGTAAGGATTGACTTAATGTTCTGTTTATGGTTCTAGGTGAGCATTTCCGAAGCAACTCCTAACCGAGTATCCACCAGGAATCCAGGTAAGTGAAGTTGCTTGAGCCTTCGGGCATACATCACAAAACAGTAGGATTTTTTACTTATTGAATGTGCTTACATGTTATGCATCATATTTCTAAAATTATACGAAAATGAATTTACATGGTTTGTTTGAGCAAGGAATGAATGTACTGAACAGTTATGTAAAACAGTTTTACTGTTAAGGGAATTAATCTGCCCCTTAATGAGACAGTGGATATTTATACTTTGGGAGAGTTGATCCAACTTCCAATTTGAAAGGGGGATTGGAGGATGTGAATCAGACTTACTGTTAAGGGAATTAATCCGCCCCTTAATGAGACAGTGGATATTTATACTTTGGGAGAGTTGATCCAACTCCCAACTTCACAGGGGGATCTGAACAGAACGATGAATATGCAACTGAGATGAGAAAGTAGAAACTGCATGTTTAGGAAGTTTTATGTTTCAGCATTTTCCATTTCATCATTGCTTTACTTGCTTAGCATTAGGCTAATAGATGAGTTTTGTGATGTAGGTGAAGAAGTGATAGCAGGTGTGCTTTCTGAGTCTACTGAGGACTATACTGGTTGGAGGAGTGCATCCTTGTAACAGACTGGCAACTGATGGGGCGGTTTAACTGGTGTCAGTGGTTGTGAAGGTTTAGTGAACATTGATTTCAATTTGAGTATGTTAAACTTTCTAATGAAAGAAGTTGCTTGGATGTTTTCAAAAATATTTTGTGACCCTTCTGATGTTAGTATTCCGTTAGTTTTAATACTGGGTTTTTACTGGATTTTGAGAAATGCAACGATTTGGATTATTTTTGAATGTTTCAGTAAGGTGAGTAAATCCTTCTGTAGTTAGAGTTATGTTGTATGGCTAGAAGTAGTTGGAGTGTCACTTGAACCTATTCGGTAGATGGTGTCTATCGGTGGGTGTTGGGATGTAGTTCTATTTTTCGGAAGATGAAGTTATATTTTCATCGGAAGATGTAGTTCTATTTCTATCGGAAGATGAAGTTTTATTTTCATCAGAAGATTTAGCTGTATTTCTATCGGAAGATGTAAGTAAGAAAATTGTCGTTTAGTGATCGGTATGTGAAGTTTAGTCGATCGGATGAGGAGATCATCCGGCTGACGTCACCGGTGGATGTAGAGTAAAGTCGATCGGATGAGGAGATCATCCGGCTGACGTCACCGGTGGATGTAGAGTAAAGTCGATCGGATGAAAAAATCATCCGGCTGACGTCACCGGTAGATGAAGGATGTATTTTGTCGTTTTGTGACCAGAAGATGTAGCCAAAACTTTGTCGTTTTTTGACCGGATGATGTAGCCGAAACTTTGTCGTTTTGTTATCAGTAAAATCCTTCTATTTTCTAAGCCAGTTCCTTCCGGTTGACTTCGTTCTTCGGATGATGTGTTTGACTTTCTTAAATTTTAAGTAATTTACGCTTAAACCTTTATCCCTTCCGGCTGAATTATTTTCTTGATATTTTATTCGATCATTCAAACACTGTTGCATAGTTTTGCTCAACTCTGTTTTTGCTCGAAGATTTTTCCGCTGCAAGTCTTCATGTTTTATCAAACGTTAAAATTTGAATTCCGCAGGAAGTTTTAAATTCGGTCCAAGGTTTCTTAGTAATATCCGGGTTCATGAGTAACAAACCGGGTTTAGAAAACTTGGGGCGTTACAGTATGGTATCAGAGACATTCAGTTAAACCGTTCAAAAGATTACTCATCAGTGCCGATCGTTGCATGGAAGTACTTCACAACTGTAAGTGTTTATGTTACCCTTAGTTCATAGATATTTAAGAGTATAAATAACCCTGTGCAGGAATTTAGTACAATGGCCAGACGCCCAGGGAGACCTAGAGTGCCGAGAGAAATGCCAAATGTGAGGGGTGAAGAGGAGCCTAGTGTGATTAGGCAGCTGACAGATTTAGTGCGTCAGCAAACTGACTTGTGCGTCCAACAGTCTGACCAACTAGGAGTACTGTTGAAACCGAGAGTACAAGGAGTGCCAACTCCGGTTCTAGCAATGAACATTCTGGAGATAGATTCCGAGGGACTAAGACCACCCACGTTCGATGGACAGTCATCTGATCCAGTACTTGCTGATGGATGGCTTAGGAAGATTGACAAAAAAAAAAAGGGTATGTTAGGTGTGCCAACCATCGGAGAGGGAGAAGGAGAGGAGAAGGAGACAAGGTCACATTGGCCACCTTCATTTAGCTGGTGAAGCTCACTCTGGTGGGAGACAATGGAACCACCAAGATGTTTTGGCATGTCCTTGGTCACAATGCAAGGATTTTCTACGATAATTATTCAGCATCACAGTCCAGACCGCAAAGACGTTGGGAATTCCTGAACTTGAAGCAGACAGGGTCAGTGGCTGAGGCATAGGCCATTTGAATCTCATCCAGGTTTTGCCGGACATTTTGCTCACAAAGAGAGGATAAAAGTGTCCAATTTATCCAGGACTAAGCCCGAATTCACCGGGGAGTTAAATTCTTGGTATTATAAGGTTTGACCTTCGCGAGGTTGTGTCCACTGCTTTGGAAGTGGAAGAAGCTGAGATGATGTTTGCTAGGCCAAGAGGTTCCCACAAAAAAAAGGTTTTTTTTTAACCAGTCCCACCAACAGAGAGGCACCGAAGAGGCCAAGTGAAGGCCAAATAGCCAGGATTAGGAGGGAAGACAAAGGTCAGGACATTCTCCATTGTCCTAAATGTTTGAAGAACCACCGGGTAGCTGAAGAATGGGCCTTTGGGAAGTGTTTTCAACTTTGATGAGGTTGGACACACATCCAAAGAGTGCTTGAAGCCTAAAGTCCCAGATGCTACAACTGTAACAAGGTTGGTCACATTATTAGAGACGTCCGGTTCCTAAGTGGCCCCTGCTATGGTTACCAAGATTTTCTCCATGATGGAATCCGGGAATGACGAACGCCTGCTGGGTGTCAGGGTGTTTTGGGGGGGGGGGGGGGGGGGGTGGGGGGGGGGGGGGGGGGGGGGGGGGGGTGGGGGGTATGGGGGGGTAAAGGGGGGGGTAAGGGGGGGGGGGTGGGTGGGGGGTAAATATTGATCAACTCTATGCTGCTTTTACTTTAATAGATTCTGGTGCCACATTCATTTTATAGCATCTCTTTTGCTATTAGTTGATGTACAGTTACCCATTCCTGCAAGGTGGTTAATGTTGCATTGCCTTCTGTTGAACGCATGCCCCTAACCAAGTGATGCTTGACAGTACCGTGTAGTAGGGAATGGAGTCTACCTGCTGATCTATATTATGGATATAAAAGGATTTTGATGTAATCCTAGGAATGGACTTGTTGTTTAAACATCCTGGCCACAATAGATTGTAGACTGGATGTTCCTTTCCACCCCCTGGTAGTTTGAAGCAACCTTTCAAGCTTCAAAGAAGAGTAAGGAAATGTCTGTGATGACTTCTATTATAACCCAAGACCTCCCCTGTGTGAGAGTATTTGTACTTCTTAGCTCTCGTTTAGACACACATCTTGTAGGAAAGCAAACCCTCAGAATGTCGTAAGTGTCCAAACTCCCCGAAGTATTCTTAGATACCTTCTTGGCTACCACCATATCGAGACATTGAATTTGTTTTGGATGTTTACCCCTGACCCGA
>CM039503.1:14075644-14368580 GCA_022432975.1 Begonia masoniana | reverse complement strand
CCGAGAGGTGCAAGGAAGTGCCAACTCGGGTTCTAGCAATGAACATTCTGGAGATAGATTCCGGAGACTAAGACAACCCACGTTTGATGGACAGTCATCTGATCTAGTTATTGCTGAATGGTGGCTTAGGAAGATTGAAAGTATGTTTAGGTGCGCCAACATTGGAGAAGGAGATAAGGTCACGTTGGCAACATTTCACTTGGCTGGTGAAGCTCAACTCTGGTGGGAAACAATAGAGACCACCACTGATGTCTTGGCGATGCCTTGGTCGCAATTCAAAGACATTTTCTACGAGAAGTATTTCAACAGTACTGTCCAAACTGCAAAGAAGTTTGAATTTCTAAACTTGAAGCAGACAGGGTCTGTAGCCGAGTACAGTAGGCAGTTCGAGTCCCTGTCCAGGTTTGCTGAACATTTTGGTCACAGGGACGAGGATAAGGTATTCAAATTTGTGCATGGACTGAGCCATAAATCTACCGAGGGGTTAAATTTTGTGGTATTAAAGGCTTGAGATTCAGTGAGGTTGTGTCCACTGCTCTGGAAGTGGAAGAAGCTGAAAGGAAGTATGCTGGACCAAAAGAGGTCCCACAAAAGTCGGTCCAGCCACACCATCAAAGGGGAACGAAGAGGCCAAGTGAAGGCCAGAGTTGTCAAAGAACAGGAGGGAAGGTACAGAATGTTAGGAAATTTTCCCAGTGTCCTAAGTGTTTGAAGAACCACCCGGGCGAATGCAGACTGGGGTTTGGGAAGTGTTTCAACTGTGAAGAGGTTGGACACACGATCAAAGAGTACCCGAAGCCTAGAATCACCAGATGCTACAATTGTAACAAGATCAGCCATATTAGCAGAGACTACCCAGTCCCTAAGGGTGGCCCTGCTATGATTAAACCGAGAAAATTCTTTAACGACCCAAACCTCGTAGGGCAGTCACAGGACTAAACCTGACATTGACTTTACTTTGACCTAAGCACTCATATTTTCACGTAAAACTTTTTTTTTTACTTAACATACTAAGATAAAAGGGACATAGACAAATGACCTGCCTCGATCGACCCCGAGTAGAATAACATTAACTTAAACATGACGGGCATAAGAGTCGTCAACTTTAAAATCATCAAAACGAGGTAGAAATACTTTTTCGGAAAACATCGACTCGGTTTTCGGGCCCTTAAAATTCATTAAAACACGTGGGGATCGCCCGAAGATATGTTTAAAGGTATCGTAAAAGGGGTCGGGTCGAAACCTAATTTAAAAGGTCGAAATTAAAAAAATGCACTTGCTAATCACGATCGATCGCGCCCAAGCCCAATCGATCGGGCCAGCTCGGGTTTCCCGACTAAAAACAACCCAAGACCACGATCGATCGCACCGTGGGCACGATCGATCGTGCGGGCTACACCTGGGCGCGCCAGCCGCGCTCGCACACCACGCGCCCGTGCACGCCACGCCCGGCCAGCGCGCATCTGCGCCTGGCCAGCACGCCCACCAGCGCCCTTCTTGCCTCCTTTTTCATACATAGCCACATTTTTCGCTTCCAATCGCCTACCCTTCACCCGTAACTTACCTCAAACATTTCTAAACATAAACTACCTCAATCCTCAAAATCCCGACTTAAAACGGAGCCCAAAAACGTATCCGACATCATGTTTAAAATTCATGAAAACTAACTGCGTGGATCGTTCTAAAAACCGATCATATCCTTCCAAGTTAAAAACACCTAAACAATTCCAGTATATTTTTCCAAATAACAACTTCACATCCTAAACATTCTACAAACACCATAATCACATCAAAACTTGACTTTCCATACGTTTTTCCATCAAAACCGTTCGATCCACATACATAAACATTTCCATGCTTTCTTCAATCACATTTCAATACACGTACTCAAACTCCCTAATCATTTCCAAACAAAACAGACACCACACTCATAACAACCACAGTCGGAATCGCCCTAACAATGTTGCCGGGTTGCCGCCATGGTCGTACTCCTCCAACTGCGTCCGTAATCCTAACGCGCTTGTGAGACTCACCGTACCTGTTCTTCTTCACCTACATCGCAGAACTCACACTATAAGCCTAATGCTTAGCAAGTAATGCAAATATAAATTTAAAACATTTAACTTAACATATGCAGTTTCTATCATTTCGATCGTACATAAACGTTTCGTTTCATTTCATCGTACATAATCATTTCGTTTCGTTTCATCGTACATATTCATTTCGTTTCCATCATTCATTCGTGTAATCCTCTACCAATGGAGGGCGGATTAGTTTCTCCATCTCTAGACGTTCCACAACTTCATCCGAAGGTTGAACCACTTCCTTCGGACATCATACATTTTCTGGACGTTCCACAATTTTCATCTAAAGGGTGAACCACTTCCCTCAGACACTTTACATTTTCTACGTTATACTTTTAAAACATATGCATAAAACATTTTCGTATCGTTTCTAAAACATGATGCATAGGCTAAACATATATAAAACATGCAAACAAATCCTAACGTCTTGTGATGTAGGCCAAAAGGGCGACACGTAAACATACACTACTTATCTGGCGTCCTTAGCAATTTATCTTTATCCGAACAGTTAATCGTGGAACCTGAAAAACCTAAATATAAAAACGTTGCATTAGAACTCACTCGGGTTAACTAAACTTTCATTTCCGTAAAAACATCTCAAGTGGAATCAATCCCTTACCGACGCCTCAAAACATATTTCTTACGTCCATAATAAATTCGGAGTTCAATTACTCATAAATTTAATCCAAAACCATTCAACTATTCATTCAGGCAATTCATTGAACACCTCACGTGCACATTTTCAAACACAAATTCCTCCCTAATCCGACATCCGATCCTTATGATTCAAACGCCTATACGTCACCCATAACGTCTATTTTAATATGCCGTAGCTAATTTTCAAACCCCACTTAGCGATCAAGCCCAATAATCCCAAATGCCAATATACATTAAAACAATATTTCAAAACACCAAAATCCAACCTTAAATCCATTCTCAATCTAAAAATCATCAATAGCTATTAATTTATCATCCATCGTCATCAACACGTCAAAAACTATCCATTTTGAATCAAAACCTAAATTTACACAAACCCTAAATCAATAAAACCTAACGAATAACAACCCTAAATTAACAACTAGACCCACAATGCGCTAAAGTCTTACCTAGAGGGTTGAATCGTCGAAGACAATCGGAAGAATCGCCGGAAGAGGGAAGCCGTTGATCGTCGTTTGAAGCATCGGCCGAGGGAGAAGAAGGAGAGCAAAAAGGGAGAGCTCTCTGGCGTGACGGAGAGAAATGAAAAGGGGGGGGGGGGGGGGGGGTTTATTTGTTTTTATTAAAATTTCCATACCTAATTACTTAAATGCCCTTCCCTCAATTCTATGCTAAATTCTGTATTTCGTCTAGCGATTTGGTTTCTCTGAAATTTCCTTATTCATCCAATTATTCTAATTTAGTCATAGGGTTCTAACAAAACTCTTCGTTCACAAAACGGACTTAGTTTACTATTTTTACGAATTAAAACACTATAGGGCTAATAACGGAAATTCTAGCGTTACTCTATCAATTTGGATTTCTAAAGTTTTACTCATTCCTCTAAAAATCCATAATAATCACTAGGGTTCTAACGGAACTTCCCATTCGCGAAACGGGTTTAAATTACTATTTTTACTAATATAAGTCTATATAGTGAAAAGTCAGAAATTCGGGCGTTATTAATTTAGATTCCTAGAAATTTTCTTTATTTCTCAAACCCTCATAATTAATTACTAGGATCCTAGTGAAATATCCCGCTCGAGGAATAATCTTAATTTGCTCATTTACGAAAATACCCTTAAGGGTGGAAACCCGAAAAACCCGGGCGTTACATCCTTCCCTCCTTAAATGAAATTTTGTCCTCAAAATTGCTGCTTAGCCAATCCTCTTATTTCTCACTCCAAGGCTATCCCCGTAACTATGGTTGCAATACCAAATCACGATTACATTATAGCCTTAATTACCTATCGGTCACGAAAATTTCTAGATCTCCAAAGTTCTAAATCCTTTTTAACCATGCACTTCCTAACTCGTTCATTCGTACGTCCATTGATTCCAACTTAATCCCACGTCACTAAATTTCTCGAATCCCTCTAACTCAACCTCGACCTAGTTTTCCTCGAATTAAATTCAATCAGTTTCCTACTTTTCTCATACCACATCTATCCATTTTCTTTCAAAGTATCCCCTAATTTTCTATACTTGTGTCTACTATGCTCAATTTATCTAACTTTCACCTCAATCATCACCAATCACTATCAAATTCTTAAGTCTAAACTAATTCGTTAAACTATTCACCCAACACCTTAAGGGTGCATAAACAATTCAACGTAACTTACGAGTCAAAACTTTTCTAAATCTCCTGATCGAACCTCACTTCTAAGATCACTTGCACAATCCCTGTGCAACTTTCTATCCTTTCATCCAATATTTTCTAAATTCTTCAACATCACAAACCCTCAATATCTCACTCTTATTTCGACTATCCACTTATTCTAATAAATCTTTTCATTTACCCTTATGACGTTGTCCAAAAATCTACCTAATCACCCATTTTACCTTACCTCGCATAGCCTCCATTTTCCTCATCCATGAGCTAAGAATTACATGGTGGCATTTGGCCATCCCTCACGGTATGAATCCTTTATATAAGTTAACATCCATGTCCTCGATCAACGATCTCCCAAAGACCTTATGTTCCTAGAGTTGGAATTTACGTTCCATACCTAAGCTCATCTATCCTAACCCTAGCTACTTACGAAATCGTCGGCCTTAACTTCGTTACATACAAGCCAAACCCTTGAAATTCTCTAACTTAACCTCATCCCTAATGCATTTGACCATCCTCCTCATTCAAAAGTTCATATGTTTTCTCAAATCTCACACCACTAAATACCTACGAACTAATCTCCAAATTCTAACATTCCCCTCTTTATCTAACAGTCCTCTTTTGTTTTCTCAAGAATTTGGGTCATAAGTATACAACTCAATTCTTTACATCAATTCCTCTAACGGCTTCCTTGTTAGCAAACTTGTTGCAGGTAATTTAGCACCCTCGGTTCTAATCTCCTCACCTTCCCAAGTCCTCCAGTATAATTCTAAACCCCATGCAAAACTCTCACACTATATCTCATAACATGTCTATCCTAGCATCTTTTATAATTAAAACAAACAAACGGAATGTACCTGTAACTACGGTAGGCTGTTCTTCGTTGTCTGCACTACTGAGGGAGGAGACCCTTAGCGATACTCTTGCAGGTCTCTTAATCCGTGTCGGGCAGTCTCTGGCAAGATGGCCCGTCCTATTGCAAACAAAACACTGCCCTTTAACCTTCTTCGGACAGTTCTTGGAGAGATGTCCTATCTCTTGACACTTGAAACACCTTCCTAGATTCTTCCTTGGGCAATCCGTAGAAATATGACCTTGCTCATTACAATTAAAACATCGGCCTGAACCTGCCTTGCACACCCCATCATGGAACTTCTTACATGTTGGGCATAGAGGGAATTGCGAATAACCAGAGGCACCCTTTCCATTTCCTTGACTAATTTCCTCATCATCCGTCCTTTTTGTGCCCCTCGGTGGTTGTTGTTCTTCATCACTTTGTTGAGTCGTAATTTCTCTGAAAGGGTTCTTCAACGTTCCTCTTTGTCGTTGTAGTTTCACCTCAATAGCATCCAGTTCTAAGGCCTTAGCCGTCTAAACCTTTCTCCACCTTGGTCCTGAGAATCATTGCCTTGTCCATTTCAATTTAGCAAAACCCCTATCTGTTCTGACTGTTGGCGTAATATGTCCATAAACTGACTATTGGGATCCATTCGAGGTTGCTTAAGTACCCACGGCCTTTTCTTGCACCTAGACATGTTAGAAAACACAAAACACTATAAACATCTATAGATCATTACTTAAACTTAAACACTTACAGTTGGCGAAGCACTTCCATGGGGCGGGTGGCATTGTTAGGTAATCAACTGAACGATTGCGACCACGTGGCTTTGATACCATAACTGTAACGACCCAAACCCCGTAGGGCCGTCACAGGACTAAACCTGACGTTGACTTTACTTTGACCTAAGCCCTCATATTTTCACGTAAAACTTTTTTTTTTTTTACTTAACATACTAAGATAAAAGGGACATAGACAAATGACCTGCCTCGATCGACCCCGAGTAGAATAACATTAACTTAAACATGACGGGCATAAGAGTCGTCAACTTTAAAATCATCAAAACGAGGTAAAAATACTTTTTCGAAAAACATCGACTCAGTTTTTGGGCCTTAAAATTCGTTAAAACACGTGGGGATCGCCCGAAGATATGTTTAAAAGGTATCGTAAAAGGGGTCGGGTCGAAACATAATTTAAAAGGTCGAAATTAAAAAAATGCACTTCCTAATCACGATCGATCGCGCCCAAGCCCGATTGATCGGGCCAGCTCGGGTTTCCCGACTAAAAATAATCCAAGACCACGATTGATCGCACCGTGGGCACGATCGATCGTGCGGGCTACACCTGGTCGCGCCCGCGCACGCCACGCCCGGCCAGCGCCTGGCCAGCACGCCCACCAGTGCCCTTCTTGCCTCCTTTTTCATACATAGCCACATTTTTCACTTCCAATCTCCTACCCTTCACCTGTAACTTACCTCAAACATTTCTAAACATAAACTACCTCAATCCTCAAAATCCCGACTTAAAACGGAGCCCAAAAACGTATCCGACATCATGTTTAAAATTCATGAAAACCAACTGCGTGGATCGCTCTAAAAACCGAGCATATCCTTCCAAGTTAAAAACACCCAAACAATTCCAGTATATTTTCCCAAATAACGACTTCACATCCTAAACATTCTACAAACACCATAATCACATCAAAACTTGGCTTTCCATACGTTTTTCCATCAAAACCGTTCGATCCACATACATAAACATTTCCATGCTTTCTTCAATCACATTTCAATACACGTACTCAAACTCCCTAATCATTTCCAAACAAAACAGACACCACACTCATAGCAACCACTGTAAGAATTGCCCTAACAATGTTGCTTGGTTGCCGCCATGGTCGTACTCCTCCAACTGCGTCCGTAATCCTAACGCGCTTGTGAGACTCACCATACCTGTTCTTCTTCACTTACTAGGATCCTAGTGAAATATCCCACTCGAGGAATAATCTTAATTTGCTCATTTACAAAAATACCCTTAAGGGCAGAAACTCGAAAAACCAAAGCGTTACATCGAACTCACACTATAAGTCTAATGCTTAGCAAGTAATGCAAATATAAATTTAAAACATTTAACTTAACATATGCAGTTTCTATCATTTCAATCGTACATAAACGTTTCGTTTCATTTCATCGTACATAATCATTTCGTTTCGTTTCATCGTACATATTCATTTCGTTTCCATCATTCATTCGTGTAATCCTCTACCAATGGAGGGCGGATTAGTGTCTCTATCTCTAGACGTTTCACAACTTCATCCGAAGGTTGAACCACTTCCTTCGGACATCATACATTTTCTGGACGTTCCATAATTTCCATCTAAAGGGTGAACCACTTCCCTCAGACACTTTACATTTTCTACGTTATACTTTTAAAACATATGCATAAAACATTTTCGTATCGTTTCTAAAACATGATGCATAGGCTAAACATACATAAAACATGCAAACAAATCCTAACGTCCTGTGATGTAGGCCAAAAGGGCGACACGTAAACATACACTACTTACCTGGCGTCCTTAGCAATTTATCTCTATCCGAACAGTTAATCGTGGAACCTGAAAAACCTAAATATAAAAACGTTGCATTAGAACTCACTCGGGTTAACTAAACTTTCATTTCCGTAAAAACATCTCAAGTGGAATCAATCCCTTACCGACGCCTCAAAACATATTTCTTACGTCCATAATAAATTCGAAGTTCAATTACTCATAAATTTAATCCAAAACTATTCAACTATTCATTCAGGCAATTCATCGAACACCTCACGTGCACATTTTCAAACACAAATTCCTCCCTAATCCGACATCCGATCCTTATGATTCAAACGCCTATACGTCACCCATAACGTCTATTTTAATATGCCATAGCTAATTTTCAAACCCCACTTAGCGATCAAGCCCAATAATCCCAAATGCCAATATACATTAAAACAATATTTCAAAACACCAAAATCCAACCTTAAATCCATTCTCAATCTAAAAATCATCAATAGCTATTAATTTATCATCCATCGTCATCAACACGTCAAAAACTATCCATTTTGAATCAAAACCTAAATTTACACAAACCCTAAATCAATAAAACCTAACGAATAACAACCCTAAATTAACAACTAGACCCACAATACGCTAAAGTCTTACCTAGAGGGTTGAATCGTCGAAGACAATCGGAAGAATTCGCCGGAAGAGGGAAGCCGTTGATCGTCGTTTGAAGCATCGGCCGAGGGAGAAGAAGGAGAGCAAAAAGGGAGAGCTCTCTGGCGTGAGGGAGAGAAATGAAAGGGGGGGGGGGGGGGTTTATTTGTTTTTATTAAAATTTCCATACCTAATTACCTAAATGCCCTTCCCTCAATTCTATGCTAAATTCTGTATTTCGTCTAGCGATTTGGTTTCTCTGAAATTTCCTTATTCATCCAATTATTCTAATTTAGTCATAGGGTTCTAACAAAACTCTCCGTTCACAAAACGGACTTAGTTTACTATTTTTACGAATTAAATCACTATAGGGCTAATAACGGAAATTCTAGCGTTACTCTATCAATTTGGATTTCTAAAGTTTTACTCATTCCTCTAAAAATCCATATTAATCACTAGGGTTCTAACGGAACTTCCCGTTCACGAAACGGGCTTAAATTACTATTTTTACTAATATAAGTCTATATAGTGAAAAGTCAAAAATTCGGGCGTTATTAATTTAGATTCCTAGAAATTTTCTTTATTTCTCAAACCAGCATAATTAATTACTAGGATCCTAGTGAAATATCCCGCTCGAGGAATAATATTAATTTGCTCATTTACGAAAATACCCTTAAGGGTGGAAACCCGAAAAACCCGGGCGTTACATATTCTCCATGATGGAGTCGGGGAATGAAGACCTGCCTGCTGTGGTGTCAGGTACTATATTGATCAACTCTGTACCTGCTTTTACTTTAATAGACTCTGGTGCAATGCATTCGTTTATAGCATCTGCATTTGCTGTTAAGTTATATGTACAGTTCACCCCTTCCATACATGTGTTTAATGTTGCATTACCCTCTGGTGAACGCAGGCACTCTAACCAAGTGATGCTTGATAGTGATGTGTTAGTAGGGAATGTAAGTCTACATGCTGATCTTATTATTATGGATATAATGAGATTTGATGTAATCCTAGGAATGGACTGGTTGTTTAAACACCACGCCACGATTGACTGTAGGACTGGAATAGTTAGCTTCCACCCCCTGGTAGTTTGAAGCGTACCTTTCAAGCTTCAAGGAAGAGTAAGAAAATGTCTGTGATGACTTCTATTAACACCTTCCCTAAGTGGAGAGTATTTGTGCTTCTTAACTAGTGTTTTAGATACACAACTTGTAGGAAAAGCAAATCCTCAAAATGTTTTAATTGTCCAAAACTTTCCTGAAGTATTTCTGGATGACCTTCCTGGTTTACCACCAGATAGGGAAATTGAATTTGTTGTAGATGTTTACCCTGGCACCGAACTTGTGTCTAAAAATTCATATAGATTAGTACCAACTGAACTTAAGGAATTAAAGAAGCAATTGGAGGATCTATTGGAGAAAGGGTTCATACGTGCTAGCTTTTTACCGTGGGGTGCACCTGTCTTTTTTGTCAAAAAGAAAGATGGATCAATGCGTATGTGCATTGATTATAAAGAATTGAATAAGTTAACTGTCAAAAACAAGTATCCATTACCAAGGATTGATGATTTATTCGACCAACTTAATGGTGCTAGAGTTTTCTCTAAGATTGACCTTAGGTCCGGTTATTACCAGTTGAAGGTTAAATCTGAAGATATTCCAAAAACAGCTTTTCGCACAAGGTATGGACATTATGAGTTTTTGGTCATGTCCTTTGGATTGACAAATACACCAGCAGCCTTTATGGATCTCATGAATAGAGTGTTTCATGAGTATTTGAATAAGTTTGTCATAGTGTTCATAGATGACATTTTAATCTATTCACGTACTATGGATGAGCATGCTAGGCAACTGACCTTGGTGTTGGAAGTATTAAAACAGCACCAACTATATGCCAAGTTTTCTAAGTGTGAATTTTGGTTGGACCAAGTTCACTTTCTAGGACATGTTATCTCTGGGGATGGTATATTTGTCGATCCAGCTAAGGTTCAAGCAGTGAAGGAATGGCCCCAACCGAGGAATGCTACAGATATCAGGAGTTTTCTTGGACTAGCAGGATATTATAGGAAGTTCATTGAAGGATTTTCGAAGATTGCTACACCCCTTACTAAGTTAACAAGGAAAAATGTGAAGTATATATGGACTGACGAATATGAGCATAGTTTTCAGACCCTAAAAGAGAAACTGACCAATGCTCCAATTTTAACCCTTCCAATTGAAGATGGTAAATTTAGCATTTACTGTGATGCATCCAAGGTTGGACTTGGTTGTGTCTTGATGCAAGAGGGAAAGGTAATAGCTTATGCCTCTAGGCAGTTGAAAACACATGAGAAGAATTACCCTACACATGACTTAGAATTAGCTGCAGTGGTATTTGCACTTAAGATTTGGAGGCATTACTTGTATGGACAATCTTACGAGATATTTTCAGATCATAAGAGCCTGAAGTATATTTTCACACAGAAAGAACTAAACTTGAGGCAACGTCGATGGTTGGAATTTGTAAAGGACTATGATTTCAAGATTAAATATCATCCCGGCAAAGCAAATGTTGTGGCAGATGCTTTGAGCAGAGTAACAACACCAACCCCAACTATGATTTTCAATATACCATGAGCCTTGGAGTCAGAATTCCAAAGGTTTAACCTAGAAGCAGTATCCAGTGTATCAGCTATACTTTCAACCTTAACCTTGAAGCCTACTATTCTAGAGAAAATAAAGGAAGCCCAGACGAATGATGAAGAGTGTAACAAGTACAAGTTAAGCACGGATTCTTCGGACAAGTCAGATTTTAACTATTCTGCTGATGGAATCCTTAAGTTTAGAAATAGATGATTTGTTCCTGCCATTAATGAACTTCGAGATGAGATTCTTTCTGAAGCACACTCTTCCAGGTTCTCTGTTCACCCTGGGAGTACAAAGATGTACAAGGATCTCAGACAACATTATTGGTGGCCAAGTATGAAAAGAAGTGTGGCTGAATATGTGGGATTGTGCCTAGTTTGTCAACAGGTCAAAGATGAGCACCAGAGACCTGCAGGGATGTTACAACCCTTACCAGTTCCCGATTGGAAATGGGAACAAATAACGATGGACTTTGTTGTGGGATTGCCTAAAACAGCAAAGGGACACGATGCAATTTGGGTGATAGTTGACCGTCTAACCAAATCAGCTCATTTCCTACCGATAAAGGTGACTTACTCGATGGATCAGCTTGCTGAGTTGTTTGTGCATGAAGTTGTTAGACTGCATGGAGTTCCAAGTACTATAGTTTCAGACCGAGACTCTAGATTCACTTCTAAGTTTTGGAAAAGTTTGCACAAGGCTATGGGAACACAGCTTAGTTTTAGCACAGCTTTTCACCCTCAGACAGATGGACAATCCGAAAGAACCATCCAAACATTAGAGGATATGCTCCGTGCCTGCATATTGGATTTTCAAGGATCTTGGGGTAAATATTTATCATTGGTGGAGTTTTCCTATAATAACAGTTTTCAGGTAACAATAGGAATGACACCGTATGAAGCATTGTATGGACGAAAATGCAGATCATCTTAGTACTGGGATGAAGTTTGTGAAGCACAGTTGCTTGGTTCTGACATCGTACAACAAACTGTTGAAAAGGTTGCCCTCATCCGACAGAGAATTTTGGCAGCTCAGAGCCAACAGAAAAGTTATGCAGATTGCAGGCGTAGAGAATTGGAATTTGTGATAGGTGATGGAGTTTTTCTCAAGGTATCACCATTCAAAGGAGTTGTGAGATTTGGGAAGAGAGGAAAGTTGAACCCCAGGTTTATTGAACCATTCTCAGTCTTGAAAAGGATTGGGAAGATAGCCTATCAGTTACAGCTACTAACATCTATGGAAGGAATCCATAATGTGTTCCATGTTTCCATATTGAAGAAGTGCATGAAAGATCCATCTCAGATTGTGGAACAGCAGAGTATTGAAATTCGTCCTACCCTTACCTATGAGGAGAAACAAGTAAGAATCTTGGATTATGCAGTGAAGTTGTTGCGCAACAAAGAGGTTCCCTTAGTGAAAGTATTATGGCACAACCAGAATATAGAGGAAACAACTTGAGAGCGCCAGCAAGACATGATGGACCAACATCCGGAATTATTCAGGTAAAGAATTTTGAGGACAAAATTCTTTTAAGGAGGGTAGATTGTAACACCCGGTTCTATCGAACCAGCTCTCTTTTATTGTAAATAGTATACACTTTATTAGGCAATAATTAAAGTAGAGTTATTGAGTGACTAGACAAGGGTATAAGAGTAAATTGGAAATTTCAAAAGTGGATAACCTATTTAAGGGAAGGGGTTTAGCGATTTATGCATTGTAACCGCCACTGTTTCATCATTTATTCCTTTTCGATATCCAGCCCAAGCTCAGCTGAGCCCTCGGCGATTCTTCCACCAGATCCTTCTTCTATCTAGGTAAGTTTTCCTCAATTCTTATATATTATGTAACGCCCCGAACCCGCCCCGGGCCCGGTGCGCTACGTTGCTAAGCAACCCCGCATTTAAAACGTAATTTAAAAATAATTATCTTAAATATTTTGACTCGTTTTCGGGTTTTTCGAACCCTCAAAACTTGTTGGGAAACGGGCCCAAAATACGTTTAAAATACATCGGAAAATGTCGGGTCAAAACATTTGAGAAAATGGGAAAATTTGAAAAAAATCAAATTTTGGACTAGAGGAGTCGCTGGGCGCCGCGCGCGCCCACACAGCGCGCCTGGGCGCGCGCTGGGCCCGCCGCGCGCGCGCCAACCGTGCCACCGCGACCGATCGTGGCTAAATGCCCGATCGATCGGGCCTTCTCGGGTTTTCTTCACTCAAAAACATCCCGATCGTGCCCCGGGCCCGACCGATCGGGCCGGCTCGGGTTTTTAACACCCAAAAACATCCAAAAAATGCCCATTTGACCTTTTCCCGCTTTCCTACACTTTTCTACAATCTCGACACCTCCAAAAATCACGAAACTTTAACCACGTCATCCCGACACCCATAACTTCATGTCCCATAAATTTCTTGAAAAACCGACTTAAAACAATTAACAAAAAAAAATAGAGAACTCAACCCGACATTATGGGTTTGAAAACCAAAAATCGACAATATAGCGGCTAAATTTTCGAGATCCAAAACCTGAAAAGACAATACCTTTAAAACACGATTTAACCAACCAAATGACCAGATCAATCCAACTATATACATCAAACAAAATTTAACCAAACGACTCTCAGATCCAATCCCGACCACAACATGCACATTTCACCACAATTATCACACACCAAAATAACTATACACTTCAACTCAAAATACTCAAAACATGGCCAATCTAGCAACACCCAAACATTCCTAAATCCACTCCTAATAACTCAAAGTTTTCAAAACATGCACTACCACAAACCCCTGCCGAGAACTAGGTCGAAGCACCCCGACAAATGACCTGTACCGGCGAGTTCCGTGGATCTCCGACTGCCTCCTAATCATGATAGCACACAATGTAATCAACCTAACACATGCAGTTTCTATCACTCAGTTGTGCTTCTTTGCTGTTCGTTGCTTACTCTTGCTTTAATCTTTCTTAAGCCGTGTGGAACGAGCTGACACACATCCCATAACCGTCTAGGATGGCCACACTCGAACCACCATCCTTCATAGTGTACCCCTCGGGGTGCTACTACCAGCAACCTCAGCCCGACAAGGCACACTATTCAGGATTATATGCCTTAGCCAACCATCTCTCATAGAGTACCCCTCGGGGTGCTACTGCCAGCAACCTCAGCTCGACAAGGCACCTATTCGAGATGCATTAAAATTTTCTTATCTGATTACATTCATACTCACAATGCCAACTATGCAAATGCTCGTACCTAGCATGATATACAATGATGCATGCTTCAAATATGCCATACCGAACAAAACGACCAACACAACACCAAATGAAACAACCAACACAACGCAACACGAAATAAATAACCCTACCGTTCTATGGTGTAGGCCCGAAGGCGAAGAGAAAGCTACCACTACTTACCTGGTTGCTCGATACGTTCACTTCGTCCAACTAAATCACACGTTCGATCACCTAACAAATAACGAAAATTCACTTAATAACAAACTAAATAAATTATAACGATTTTTTGCTAACTAAACTAATCACACATTTAACCTAAACCCACAACTTAACTCCAAACCCAATTTTGACACCAAAATTGACCGTCCAACTTCAAACGGTCATAACTTTCTCGTTTTTCAACGGATTTCGACGTGCCACCCAAACTCGAAAACCTCTACACGTCTACTATCCATTGAATCACTCAAATTAACCAAACAAACACTTTGGCCAACCCGAAATTCCCAAAGACAGAATCGGCCCTAAAGTGTTCTTAAACCGTTTTTTTGTGTAACACTCTTTCAATCTTCCATCTAACCCCTCTAACAACCTAAATCACTCCATTCAACAACTAAACTACCAAAATAGGAAAGAAATCTAACATCAACCCTAAATTTTCGGAATCTCTAACCTAGGTTTTTCCAAAATTCACCAAACTCAACCAAAATACATAAAAACACTTCTAAACTCCATCTAAATGTACACAAACCAAAACCCAAGAGAAATTACCTTGAAAAGTCTTCAATAGGTGAAGAAAGGAGGAAGGGGATCGATGGCTATGGAGGAGAAGGAGAGAAGCTCGATGAAGATGAAGAAAGAAAAGGAAACTCACCTTTTTAACCTAAGAATTTTGTCCACTTTTGCATTTCATCCACTAATCTTTTCAAAATTGTAAAACCACCCTCAAACTTTATCTCCCAATTCTCCAACGTGAAAGCCTTGTTATTGCACCAATTTTCTTCCATTTATTTCAATTACATGTTACATTTCTATTGGTTGAAACACAAAAACACTTTTTGACTTTTCCACCACTTATTGGTTTGAATTGTCAAACCTCCTGTTCTCCTTTTTGCATACCTTAATTCCAAATCCATTCTCAACATCTTCATTAAACTATTCTAACCGTCTACCCTAAGACACATGTGCGTTACAGGAAATTCTCGGGTGTTACATATTAGCAGTAAGATAGCCGAGGGAGTACAATGTGAGGATTTTGAGGATGCTGTAGGTGAGTGTTAGTTTCGGTTTAGTGCAGTATCGGGAATGCATTATGACCATAGTTCTCAAATTAGTTTCCTTAGGTTTCTGGTTGACTAGGATGAAGTTTAGTGAAGGTTTAAATAATGTTCGGTTTATGGATTTAGGTTTGAGCAAGTTACCCGAGGGAGATTTCAACCAAACTTTCCAGGAGACCAGGTAAGTGAAGTATGCTTGTGCCTTCGGGCCTACATCACAAAACATTAGGATTTTGTTTACTTGAATGTGTCAGTATGTCATGCATCATATTTTAAAAGTATACAAAAATGAATTTGAATGCATGTTGGCATGGTAAGGAATGAACATAATGAAACAGCTATGCGAATCAGATTTACTGTTAAGGGAAGTAACTTGTCCCTTAATGAGACAGTGGATATTTAGACTTTGGGAAACTTGATCCGCTTCCCATCGAACAGGGGGATCAGAAACAGCTATGTGAATCAGATTTACTGTTAAGGGAAGTAATCCGCCCCTTAATGAGTCAGTGGATATTTATACTTTGGGAGAAGTGATCCAACTCCCAATTTCACAGGGGGATCAAATCAAAACGATGCATATGCAACTGAGATGAGAAAGTAGAAACTGCATATTTAGGAATTTATGATTCAGCATGACATTACATTATTGCTTTACTTACTTAGCATTAGGCTAATAGATGAGTTTTGTGATGTAGGTGAAGAAGCGACAGCAGGTGTGTTTACTGAGTTAGCTGAGGACTAGACTTGTTGGAAGAGTGCAACTTTGCAACAATCTGGCAGTTGATGGGGCGGTTTAACTGATGTCAGTTGGTGTGAAGGTTTAATTGACAATGTTTCAATTTAAGTATGTTGAATTTTCATGACAGTAGTAGTTTTAATGTTTCTGAACTCATCTTGAGATCTTCTTCCGGATAATTATACTCTATTGGTGTTAATAGTGGTTTTACTAGATGTTGGAGTAGTGTCCGAATTTAAGTGGTTTTGAATGAATTTTTAGTAAATTGCTCAAGTTCTTCCGGTAGTCGGAATTTTCTTTGTTAGAGTGAAATTGTTATTGTTCTGTTGTCTATCGGATGATGTCTTCAGTATAGTTATCGGATGATGTCTTCAGTAAAGCCATCGTATGATGTCTTCAATAAAGCCATCGGATGATGTTTTCAGTATAGTCATCGGATGATGTGTTCAGTAAAGCCATCGGATGATGTCTTCAGTATTGCCTATCGGATGATGTAGTAGAAGCTTTGTCGTTTTGTGATCAGTATACGTAGTTTGTTCTTTCGGAAGACGTGAGTAAAGGATTTTTCGTCTTGTGATCGGCAGAGGCTGGATGAACGAATCATCCGGCTGACGTCATCGGTAGATGCGAGTAGCAAAACTTGTCGTTTTGCGATCGGCAGAGGCTGGATGAACGAATCGAAATCATACGGCTGACGTCATTGGTAGATGCGAGTAGCAAAACTTGTCGTTTTGCGATCGTTGTCGTTTTGCGATCGGCAGAGGCTGGATGAACGAATCATCCGGCTGACGTCATCGGTAGATGCGAGTAGCAAAACTTGTCGTTTTGCGATCGGCAGAGGCTGGATGAACGAATCATCCGGCTGACGTCATTGGTAGATGCGAGTAGCAAAACTTGTCGTTTTGCGATCGGCAGAGGCTGGATGAACGAATCATCCGGCTGACGTCATCGGTAGATGCGAGTAGCAAAACTTGTCGTTTTGCGATCGGCAGAGGCTGGATGAACGAATCATCCGGCTGACGTCATCGGTAGATGCGAGTAGCAAAACTTGTCGTTTTGCGATCGGCAGAGGCTGGATGAACGAATCATCCGGCTGACGTCATCGGTAGATGCGAGTAGCAAAACTTGTCGTTTTGCGATCGGCAGAGGCTGGATGAACGAATCATCCGGCTGACGTCATCGGTAGATGCGAGTAGCAAAACTTGTCGTTTTGCGATCGGCAGAGGCTGGATGAACGAATCATCCGGCTGACGTCATCGGTAGATGCGAGTAGCAAAACTTGTCGTTTTGCGATCGGCAGAGGCTGGATGAACGAATCATCCGGCTGACGTCATCGGTAGATGCGAGTAGCAAAACTTGTCGTTTTGCGATCGGCAGAGGCTGGATGAACGAATCATCCGGCTGACGTCATCGGTAGATGCGAGTAGCAAAACTTGTCGTTTTGCGATCGGCAGAGGCTGGATGAACGAATCATCCGGCTGACGTCATCGGTAGATGCGAGTAGCAAAACTTGTCGTTTTGCGATCGGCAGAGGCTGGATGAACGAATCATCCGGCTGACGTCATCGGTAGATGCGAGTAGCAAAACTTGTCGTTTTGCGATCGGCAGAGGCTGGATGAACGAATCATCCGGCTGACGTCATCGGTAGATGCGAGTAGCAAAACTTGTCGTTTTGCGATCGGCAGAGGCTGGATGAACGAATCATCCGGCTGACGTCATCGGTAGATGCGAGTAGCAAAATGTCATCCGGCTGACGTCATTCCGTAGATGCGAGTAGCAAAACTTGTCGTTTGCGATCGGCAGAGGCTGGATGAACGAATCATCCGGCTGACGTCATTGGTAGATGCGAGTAGCAAAACTTGTCGTTTTGCGATCGGCAGAGGTTGGATGAACGATTCATCCGGCTGACGTCATCGGTGGAAACCTTCAGTTTATTTCTGCCCTTTTATTGACTTCGCTCAGCGGATGATGTGTTTGACTTTTATGAACTAAGCATTTCACGCGTAAGCCTTCGCCTATTCCGGCCGAATTCTTTTCTTAATATTTTTAACTGAATATTCGAACACTGTTTTATTGTTTTGCTTAACTTTGTTTTGCTCAAATGATTTCCGCTGCAATCCTTTAAATGCTTTGAGATTTTAGAAAATGCCAAATTTTGACTTTCGAGCGGAGTTTTAAACTTGGTCCGAATTTTTCTTAGTTATGTTCGGGTTTATGAGTAACAAACCGAGTTTAGGAAACTTGAGGCGTTACACACATCGTAAATGCATTATACCTTTTGTCAATCCAAAATAATTGTTCATCACTCTCCCAATCCAGTGTTTAGGTCTTGCTTAAAATATTGTAAAAATCACGTTCATGTGTTCGTGCACTCTTTTTCGACGTTGGCAACAACAATAGGATATATTTCATCGTTGTCATCAATACTGACAACTGTGAGTAATTGGCCGAGACACGAGCCCTTCAGATGACAACCATCCAAATAGATAATAGGGCTACCGTACTGCAGCAAACATGTCTTGCAAACAGCCATGCACATATATATTCTTTGGCATACCAATGAATCACACCTCATGTCGTAAGTATGTATTTGTAATGTACTACCCGGATTTGATCTGCATATTTCTGTTGCGTACAACAAAACTAACTTCTACTGTTCATTGCTCTTGCCTTCGTTAAGTGTTCGAGCTACGCTTCTTGCTCTTCTTGCAAGATTGGGTGTAATGTTGATAGTGAAATCTTTCCTTACTGTCTCGATAATAGAAGAGATTTTCTGCATATGTTAACTTTTGAACCGATCCAGATAGGCAGATAATGATTTGCCACCCATTTTCCTCTAGCGTTTTGATTCTCAATTTTTCTCGAACAACTGTGAGAATCAATCAAACTCCTTATTTGAAACGTATGCTCGTCTTGCATTTTAGAAGCATGCAGTCGCCACTTACACCTGTCTTCACACTCAGCCGTCAATCGCCGATTTTCAATTTTGGTGAATTTGATCAAATAACAATTTTTCAAAGAATATTCGACTATTTCTGCTCTAATTTTTTTTAAATAACTATTTTTTTTTCACAAAAAAAAAAAATTCATTAAAATTTCTTCTCTTATCGGTATGCTTTCCACCTCATCATCCCCCTGAATCAACCGGTGTTTGAAGCTCATCGTCTAGAGTTCTGGAGGTCGAATGCACCTCTATTTTTTCATTTCAATTTAAGTGATCGAATGCTCGAAGATCACCATATGCAGACATGTCGTACGAATATCAATTCATATCTGCATCACAAGTGTTGTATGTCTAAATCAATTGATCGGCTTGAATCAAAATCTGTTGTCGTCACTAATCCAGAGAAAATTTGTCAGAGCAATAAAATATTTGCTAGGTTTTAGAGTTTTAGGAAGGTGTGGAGTGATAGTTGAGAGCTGATCTCCTTAAATAATCAAGGAGATCGGCCCCCCGTGCTCAAGAGAATGGCCCCCCACGTTATCCGGCCACTGATCAATTATTGATCATGGGCCGGAGCAAGCGGGGACATTTTCCAGACTCGGCCCCCGGCGTTTTACGGACTCGGCCCCCTACGTCAACGCACCTGTGATCAATAATTGAGCACGGGTGGGAGAACGGGAGGCCTTGTCCTGAACCACGGCCCCCCATTTTAAAATTGCTCTATAACACGGTGGCCGAGCTAAAATGAACAACCCCCCGTATTTTTTTCACGTGCAACACACGTGCACGGGGATTCTACACCCCCGTGTCAACCACCTGATAGAATGAGGGGCCATTATTTTTATATCAGTCCCCCGTTCTACGCGTGCAACGCAAATGCGTTGGGGTTCTACACGTGCAACGTAGACCCCCGGACAAAATAAAGGGTCGCGTTTAGAGAACGATCGCTCATTCTCTTTGTAAAATGCGGAATAGGGGACTATCGGGCGTCCACTGGGGTTTAGATTATTAGGTTTTTTTTTTATAGTTTGAGGTTTGTTTTGTTAGGGTTAATACTTTAAGGGTTTTAAAAAAAAAAAAAAACTGATACTTTGAGGTTCAAAATAGTTGTTATCCTTTATTACATGATGAAGGGAGACTGACTGCAACTATCCAAAGTGAATAAAAAAATATGACAAACAAGTATATATATATACACAATGGAATGTGGGTTCAATATATTAAGTATTAAACTTTATAGAAATATTTCTTACGTATTAGTTTTAGAATTCTATCAAGGTCTCTTTCTAATTTAAGCATTTTCTTGTTAACTATTTTCATGGTCTAATTATGTAACGCCCCGAACCCGCCCCGGGCCCAGTGTGTAACGACCCCGTTTCCCAGCAAGATATTGTCCGCTCTGGGGATTGGGCCGTAGCACAATATCCTCCCCTCACGGCTTTGTTTGGCGAGAACTTCCCGGAAGGTCACCCAACCTGGGATTGCTCTCGCCGAAGCACTTTTAACTTCGGAGTTCTTATGGGATCCGTTGCCAATCGTGCTCCAAAACGCGTCTTACTATGTTGGGAGGGTCTCTTTACATATGTTTCATTTCCATATACTTCCCCAAGCGATGTGGGATTGTGACGACCCCCTCTTTACGACCCGGGATTCGCCTATACTCGAGTCCGGGATCCATCCACCCCGCAACCCAAGGTTTGCCCCGCAGTCGTACACATACATACAGATTCCATTCGGGTCATCACACAGTGCGTCACGTTGCAAACAAATCCCGTGTTTAAAATGACGTTTAAAATAATTTTCGTAAAATATTCGGCTCGGTTTTGTAAAATTCCCGGCTCGATGTTCGGGTTTTCCGAACCCTCAAATTTTCTTGGAACACGTGTCTAAAATACGTTGGAAAAATGTCGGGTCAAAACATGTTGGAAATCGGGAGAAATTAAAAAAAAACAAGATTTTGCACTAAAAAGGGGGCTGGGCGCGCGCTGGGCGCCAGGCGCGCCCAGCCTGTGCGGCGCGCGCGCGTCCGCGCGCTGGGGCGCACCAGCGTGCCCCACATCTTGCTTTCCACGACCGATCGTGGCTAAATGTCCGATCGGTCGGGCCTCCTCGGGTTTTCTTCACCCAGAAACGCCCTAAAATGCCCTTTTTAACCTTTTTCCACCTCCCTACACATTTTAACACTTTTCTACATCTCCGACACCTCCAAAAATTCTGAAAATTTAAACATACCTTCCCGACACCTAAATCTTCGAGTCCCGTAAAAATCTCGGAAAACCGACTTAAAACGAATAAATGAAAAAATAGCGAACACGACCCGACGTTAGTTACTTTAAAATCAAAACGGGCAATATAACGCCTAAAACTTTAAATACCCAAAACCTGAAAATTTAACCCAAAAATATACCATTTCAATCCCCAAACACTAACAACCATTACGAAAATAGTTCCAACCAAAACGACACACAAAACAAAATCATTTACAACAAAACTGTACAACCGATACTAAAACGTTTATGACCAACCGTTCACCATTTGTTCTACCTTACTTCCAACATACAAAACATCACAAACACAAAGGCAACCATCTATCAAAATGTTCACCTCCCACACTACCCGATGAACAGTGGTCCAGACGCCCCGACAACAGCCTGCACCGGCGAACTCCGTACTCCTCCGACTGCGGCCTAATCCTGAGCTGTCTCATCAACCTCACCTGTATAAAACTCGTCACCTACACCACAGAACACACACACACACACACGTAAGCTTACGCTTAGCAAGTAGGGAATAACAAAATATAAACATCCACCATTCACCTCAACTCACACACAGCCCTAACACATCCACACAACACCACTCAACTTAACAACACAACACAACAGTGCAACTCTCACACGATCCTAACACATACAGTTTCTAACCCTCGGTTGTATACCTCACGTTTTGATTGCATTTGTCTCTAGTAAAATCCCTCTCGGGGTGCTCAACGAGCCACGTGCCCGACGAGGCTATTCTACTTTAGACCTTCTCTAGTAAAATCCCTCGCTGGGTGCTCAACGAGCCACGTGCCCACGAGGCTATTCTACTCGAGGCTAACTCTGGTATAATCCCTTGCGGGGTGCTCAACGAGCCACGTGCCCACAAGGCGATGCTACCCTAGGCCATCTCCAGTAAAATCTCTCGCGGGGTGCTCAACGAACCACGTGCCCACGAGACGATTCTACGGTAAAATCCCTTGCGGGGTGCTCAACGAGCCACGCGCCCACAAGGCGATCCTACCCTAGGCCATCACTAGTAAAATCTCTCGCGGGGTGCTCAACGAACCACGTGCCCACGAGACGATTCTACGGTAAAATCCCTTGCAGGGTGCTCAACGAGCCACGCGCCCACAAGGCGATCCTACCCTAGGCCATCACTAGTAAAATCTCTCGCGGGGTGCTCAACGAACCACGTGCCCACGAGACGATTCTACGGAAAATCCCTTGCGGGGTGCTCAACGAACCACGTGCCCACGAGACGATTCTACGGTAAAATCCCTTGCGGGGTGCTCAACGAACCACGTGCCCACGAGACGATTCTACGGTAAAATCCCTTGCGGGGTGCTCAACGAACCACGTGCCCACAAGGCGATCCTACCCTAGGCCATCACTAGTAAAATCTCTCGCGGGGTGCTCAACGAACCACGTGCCCACGAGACGATTCTACGGTAAAATCCCTTGCGGGGTGCTCAACGAACCACGTGCCCACGAGACGATTCTACGGTAAAATCCCTTGCGGGGTGCTCAACGAACCACGTGCCCACGAGACGATTCTACGGTAAAATCCCTTGCGGGGTGCTCAACGAACCACGTGCCCACGAGACGATCCTACCCTAGGCCATCACTAGTAAAATCTCTCGCGGGGTGCTCAACGAACCACGTGCCCACGAGACGATTCTACGGTAAAATCCCTTGCGGGGTGCTCAACGAACCACGTGCCCACGAGACGATTCTACGGTAAAATCCCTTGCGGGGTGCTCAACGAACCACGTGCCCACGAGACGATTCTACGGTAAAATCCCTTGCGGGGTGCTCAACGAACCACGTGCCCACGAGACGATTCTACGGTAAAATCCCTTGCGGGGTGCTCAACGAACCACGTGCCCACGAGACGATTCTACGGTAAAATCCCTTGCGGGGTGCTCAACGAACCACGTGCCCACGAGACGATTCTACGGTAAAATCCCTTGCGGGGTGCTCAACGAACCACGTGCCCACGAGACGATTCTACGGTAAAATCCCTTGCGGGGTGCTCAACGAACCACGTGCCCACGAGACGATTCTACGGTAAAATCCCTTGCGGGGTGCTCAACGAACCACGTGCCCACGAGACGATTCTACGGTAAAATCCCTTGCGGGGTGCTCAACGAACCACGTGCCCACAAGGCGATCCTACCCTAGGCCATCACTAGTAAAATCTCTCGCGGGGTGCTCAACGAACCACGTGCCCACGAGACGATTCTACGGTAAAATCCCTTGCGGGGTGCTCAACGAACCACGTGCCCACGAGACGATTCTACGGTAAAATCCCTTGCGGGGTGCTCAACGAACCACGTGCCCACGAGACGATTCTACGGTAAAATCCCTTGCGGGGTGCTCAACGAACCACGTGCCCACGAGACGATTCTACGGTAAAATCCCTTGCGGGGTGCTCAACGAACCACGTGCCCACGAGACGATTCTACGGTAAAATCCCTTGCGGGGTGCTCAACGAACCACGTGCCCACGAGACGATTCTACGGTAAAATCCCTTGCGGGGTGCTCAACGAACCACGTGCCCACAAGGCGATCCTACCCTAGGCCATCACTAGTAAAATCTCTCGCGGGGTGCTCAACGAACCACGTGCCCACGAGACGATTCTACGGTAAAATCCCTTGCGGGGTGCTCAACGAACCACGTGCCCACGAGACGATTCTACGGTAAAATCCCTTGCGGGGTGCTCAACGAACCACGTGCCCACGAGACGATTCTACGGTAAAATCCCTTGCGGGGTGCTCAACGAACCACGTGCCCACGAGACGATTCTACGGTAAAATCCCTTGCGGGGTGCTCAACGAACCACGTGCCCACGAGACGATTCTACGGTAAAATCCCTTGCGGGGTGCTCAACGAACCACGTGCCCACGAGACGATTCTACGGTAAAATCCCTTGCGGGGTGCTCAACGAACCACGTGCCCACGAGACGATTCTACGGTAAAATCCCTTGCGGGGTGCTCAACGAACCACGTGCCCACGAGACGATTCTACGGTAAAATCCCTTGCGGGGTGCTCAACGAACCACGTGCCCACGAGACGATTCTACGGTAAAATCCCTTGCGGGGTGCTCAACGAACCACGTGCCCACGAGACGATTCTACGGTAAAATCCCTTGCGGGGTGCTCAACGAACCACGTGCCCACGAGACGATTCTACGGTAAAATCCCTTGCGGGGTGCTCAACGAACCACGTGCCCACGAGACGATTCTACGGTAAAATCCCTTGCGGGGTGCTCAACGAACCACGTGCCCACGAGACGATTCTACGGTAAAATCCCTTGCGGGGTGCTCAACGAACCACGTGCCCACGAGACGATTCTACGGTAAAATCCCTTGCGGGGTGCTCAACGAACCACGTGCCCACAAGGCGATCCTACCCTAGGCCATCACTAGTAAAATCTCTCGCGGGGTGCTCAACGAACCACGTGCCCACGAGACGATTCTACGGTAAAATCCCTTGCGGGGTGCTCAACGAACCACGTGCCCACGAGACGATTCTACGGTAAAATCCCTTGCGGGGTGCTCAACGAACCACGTGCCCACGAGACGATTCTACGGTAAAATCCCTTGCGGGGTGCTCAACGAACCACGTGCCCACGAGACGATTCTACGGTAAAATCCCTTGCGGGGTGCTCAACGAACCACGTGCCCACGAGACGATTCTACGGTAAAATCCCTTGCGGGGTGCTCAACGAACCACGTGCCCACGAGACGATTCTACGGTAAAATCCCTTGCGGGGTGCTCAACGAACCACGTGCCCACGAGACGATTCTACGGTAAAATCCCTTGCGGGGTGCTCAACGAATTCCGACGTGCCACCCCAAATCGGAAACCTCTACACGTCTACTATCCATTGAAACACTTAAACTAACCAAACAAATCACTTGGCCAAACCGAAAAGGCAAAAACAGAACCAGTGCGCTTTAGGGTAAAAACCGATTTTTGTGTAACTTCTTTCCAATCTTCAATCTAACCCCAAAAATCACCTAACCCAAGTCATTCAACAACCAAATGATCAAATAGGAAAGAGAATCAACCTTGAAACTAAATTTTCGGAGGTCACCATTTAGGGTTTTCAAACCCTCACCAAAAACACACAAAACTCACTAAAACTTCAATAACCTTCACCTAAAAGTATAAAAATCAAAACCCATGCATTATTACCTTGAAATCTCCTTGACAAATTGAAGCAAAGGAGAGAGGAGAAGCGGCTATGGAGGATGAAGGAGAAGATCGATGAAGGTTGAAGAAGAAAAGGAAAAAAACATCACTTTAAACCAAACTTTCCTTCCACTTTTGATTTTCCTCCTCCAAGCTTTCTAAAATTGAAAAACCACCCATTCTTTTCCCCACTCTCTTTCTTCCAACGTGAATCCTCTTTTCACCCTCACTTTTCATTCATTTTTTTTCCCATTCAATTAATGCATGAAAATCCTATTGGTTGTTTGACTTTTCAAACCCCTTTTGTTTGAATTGTCAAACCACTTATTTTCTTTTCTCTTCCATGTCACTGCTCACAATTAATCTTGAATAACTAAACTCTCCTAAACTCTCCCTAAACTCTCCTAAACTCTCCTAAACTCTCCTAAACTCTCCTAAACTCTCCTAAACTCTCCTAAACTCTCCTAAACTCTCCTAAACTCTCCTAAACTCTCCTAAACTCTCCTAAACTCTCCTAAACTCTCCTAAACTCTCCTAAACTCTCCTAAACTCTCCTAAACTCTCCTAAACTCTCCTAAACTCTCCTAAACTCTCCTAAACTCTCCTAAACTCTCCTAAACTCTCCTAAACTCTCCTAAACTCTCCTAAACTCTCCTAAACTCTCCTAAACTCTCCTAAACTCTCCTAAACTCTCCTAAACTCTCCTAAACTCTCCTAAACTCTCCTAAACTCTCCTAAACTCTCCTAAACTCTCCTAAACTCTCCTAAACTCTCCTAAACTCTCCTAAACTCTCCTAAACTCTCCTAAACTCTCCTAAACTCTCCTAAACTCTCCTAAACTCTCCTAAACTCTCCTAAACTCTCCTAAACTCTCCTAAACTCTCCTAAACTCTCCTAAACTCTCCTAAACTCTCCTAAACTCTCCTAAACTCTCCTAAACTCTCCTAAACTCTCCTAAACTCTCCTAAACTCTCCTAAACTCTCCTAAACTCTCCTAAACTCTCCTAAACTCTCCTAAACTCTCCTAAACTCTCCTAAACTCTCCTAAACTCTCCTAAACTCTCCTAAACTCTCCTAAACTCTCCTAAACTCTCCTAAACTCTCCTAAACTCTCCTAAACTCTCCTAAACTCTCCTAAACTCTCCTAAACTCTCCTAAACTCTCCTAAACTCTCCTAAACTCTCCTAAACTCTCCTAAACTCTCCTAAACTCTCCTAAACTCTCCTAAACTCTCCTAAACTCTCCTAAACTCTCCTAAACTCTCCTAAACTCTCCTAAACTCTCCTAAACTCTCCTAAACTCTCCTAAACTCTCCTAAACTCTCCTAAACTCTCCTAAACTCTCCTAAACTCTCCTAAACTCTCCTAAACTCTCCTAAACTCTCCTAAACTCTTATCTTAGTTAATAAATAAGTGTTAGATGTGTATAAAATAGTGAACGAAAATGAACAAATCCTTGTTAAAATAAGATCAAATAAGTTATCATCAATACTTTTTTTCACATCAAACTACTTATATCTAGTGGAAATTTATAGGATTTAAACAAAAGTTTGTTAACCAAAAATAAAATTTGATTGTTACATATGCCAGGCAAGTTTGAAAAATCACGACCCTATTGAAGAGCCAATTACATAACGAAAATAATTCGACCTTGCCTGATTTATGAAATTAGTTTTCTAGTGAATGAAAGCCAAATAGTCTTTCCCTAAATATTTTATAAAAGTTTGTTAAGGACTTAAAACCAATTTATTTACAATTTTATGCTTTGATGACAATAACTATCAACAAGGTCATGACGTAATAACTTTGATCGAGTTTCGTCGCTCTCACTCAAAAATACGATATCGAATGTTACCATTCATTACTTCGTGATTCATACATACACATGTCAATTATATGATTGTGTTAGTTAAAATCCACACAATGTTTTCAAATCGACGATAAGTTATCAAAAACCCAATCATTTTCTTTTAAAAATAGTGCATCTCAAATGTAAACATGTAAAACATACAATATATCTTAAACCTACTACAAGTTGTCATACAGGACAAGTTGTCCCATGTTAATTCAATTGAATACAATAAATAAAAACTACCTTTTCAGCTTTTACTATTTTTACCCATTATGTCTTGTATTTCATGTGTCTTAATTATATCTAAAAACATCTCGATATTTTTTTAAAGTGAACTGTTAGATTTAGTGTTACCTGAATTCTAATTTGACCAAACTAATGTTAAGAATATTGTTTTGACTAGGATTTGGATTTCGGTTTAATGTTATAAATATATGTTTTAGTCTAAAAACTCATTGTACCTTGATTTCTGATTAGATAAATTCTCTTTTATTTATGGTTTTTCCTCGAAAAGATTTTCCACGTTTATTTTCTTTTTCGATTATTAGAGTTTGATTCTCAACAGTTAGTATCAGAGCAACATTGAAGGTTTCTGAAAATCAACTTTTAATTTATCGGTAGTATCGAACAAATTTTCAAATTTTCAATTTGGTAAAAAAAAATTGCAATTGAGAAAAAGAAAATAACAAGAAAGAATTTTTTGTCTCTCTTTGCTCGTCTTTCTTCTTGGCAAGGAAGAAGAAGAAATCCTAACAAAGAGAGTACCTGTAATGCCCCCGAACCCTCCCTGGCTCGGAGCGCTACTTGGCTCACTTTAACCCTCTATAATTTAAATAAAATCGAACACACCAGAATTTAAAACTAAATCTCCCGAAGCTCTCTTATGTTATACCTAGTGGCCTAGACTCAGTAATTTCTCTTAATCCTAACCGTTAAGCACCATGGCGTCCTTCCCAAAAATTTCGGCAAAGTAACGCCTGAAAATGGCACCTCCAAAATGCTAGGTACCTGCAAAGGTATAAATCCCAACCAATCCAGAATACTCCTCATCAACTTATCCAGCATATGAAATCACCAAATAGCAGTAAAGAGGGAAACTAAAATACTAACATCCCTAAGTGAAGAAAGTCCACAATATAGGGCGACACATCACCCTTAACTATGACTATATACAACAATTACAAATAGCTATACCATAACTCTCAAAACATCAACCAAAAAGAAAGTTACGCATTCCCATCATTTCTACAAACAGACATTTACAATAAACTACCAAAAGACAAAACCCACATCCCCCAAGGACCATGGTCGAGGCGCCCCGACAACTGCCCGGACCGGCATACAGCGTACATCAACGACTGCGTCCCAATCCTAGCTTCAATCATAGCTCTAACCTGTACTCCTGTCATCACCTACACCACAGAAAACACACACACACACACGTAAGCTTACGCTTAGCAAGTAGGGAATAACAATATAAACAAGCACAATGCACACACAACCCTAACACAACAACACAACACCACTCAACACGACAACGCAACACAACAACACAACACCACCCAACACGACAACACAACACAACACTAACAAAACTGACTACATCGAAAGATGCCTTAGTTGCTTGCATCCAAAGGGATGCCTTACTCTTTAACCGACTATCATGTCAAACAATGCAACACAACACCCCAATGTAACTTAACAAACCGACTCAACACAACACGACAACACGACCAAACAATGCTAGTTGCCCGCACCCGAAAGGATGCCTTAGTTGCCCGCACCGAAGTGCCTTAGTTGCCCGCACCGAAGTGCCTTAGTTGCCCGCACCCAAAAAGGATGCCTTACTCTTTAACTGACTACCATGCCAACAATGCAACACAACCCAACAATGCAACTCAACAACACGACTTCTACACTTAACATCGAAGCGTTCGCAGAACCTTCTACATAACATCGAAGCGTTCCCGGAACCTTCTGCTTAACATCGAAGCATTCACGAAACCTTCTGCTTAACATCGAAGCGTTCACGGAACCTTCTGCTTAACATCGAAGCGTTCACGGAACCTTCTGCTTAACATTTTATATTCCACTCCCACAATTTGCAAACAATGTTCAAACAATGCAACCAACACAACAACGTAATGCAACAACTTAACACAACACAGTACGACAAACAATGCAACTATACGTATCTAGCGTGCTATCATGATGCATGTTTCAACGATATGCAACACCACACCACAACTCAACACAACCCGAAGCAAAACAAATAAATCAATGCAACACGAAGTAAAGCAATAACAAATAAACTCTATCGTTCTATGGTGTAGGCCCGAAGGCGAAAGAATGGCACCCACTACTTACCTGGTGTCCTAGCTCACTGGGTTCACTCGGTTACCTGTCCATCGACAGCTTGACCTACGACAATTATTCTAACTTCATTAAAATCAAGCCTACATTCACCAATTACTCTCAAACTACTATTTCTAGCATAATCTAACTAAAACCTAACTAAACGGGCCACTAATTTGGGTTCGGTAAAAACCGACCCGAAACTTCAAACGTGCATAACTTTCACGTCGGATATCAGAATCGAACGATTCCAGCGGCCACGTACTCCTCTAATAACCTATTTTAACCTGCCAAAGGAATTTTAAAACCAACGACCCTACCTAGGTCAAAAATGGCAAAACCCGAACTGCCCTAAGCCGAGAATTTTCTCCTTCCCGATTTTCCATTAATTTTAACTCGTTTCCTCACCAATCGACCACCCTCACACCCAATTAGTATAATCCAACAAGATTCTAAGGCTTTACATAGGAAAACCCGAATTCCCCACATTGGAGCCCTCGATTTTTTGCTCAATCCGAGCTCACCATTGCTCGGCAACCATCGTTGGTGATAAACTCGGTTAATTGACGCCAAGAACGGCCAAAAGTAGCCAGTAATCAGAGATCAAACGAGCTCGTCCCTCTCAGCCCTAAATCGAACTGAAAACAAGGCAAAAACCAACTTACCGGGTTGGTTCGTGCGCGGAGTCAGTCGGAGACGCTAGCCCATGGTTCACCGCCGTCGTCTGGCCTGAGAACGTCGGAAACCATGGCGGTTTTGGTCGGCGATCGACGCCCTTCTCTCCCTCCCCTCTCCCCTGCTCCTCACGCGACTCGAAAGACAGAATGGCTTCGGCCATTCTGTTGTTCTTTTTTTTTTAATTAATTTTAATTTTTTTAATAATAATCATAATAACAAATTATAATAATAACATTAATAAAACGAACATTACCATTCTGCCCTTCCAAAACTTCCATTAAATCCCATTCTTAAATTATAATTTTCGTAAATTGACCCTCACCCCGTACCCAGCTTAAGTTCTCCACTTGGAATACCCGAACATAATTTAATAAACTTAATAACTAATATAACTTAAATTAATTAAATCTAAAACAATACACTAAATTCTCAGGTGTTACAGTACCCCTGTCTTTTCGGTTTTGATTAGTTTTTTTTGTTGTCCGACTAACAAGTAATCATGGTTCTTCAACTGCTAATCTATTTTGGGGAGGATTGATTGTCAAAATTTTGTTTTTTGTAAAATTGATTTTGTGTTGAATTTTTAGTGCTATTTATCATATATGCTAAATTTTGGATTTATTTTTAGGCAGATTTATTATGACATTGTGGAGCAAATTTTATTTGGGATATTATTTGTTGGGCTTCAAATATTTGGAATTCGATATTCTGGAATGAGATATTATGTTGAAGTTGCTATTTAAAGTGATGGGTTCGTTTAGATTTTATATTCCATTGTTGGATCAGAACACAAAATTTTTGTTATGGTAGATGAAGTTGCGAAATGTACTCACTCAGATGGATTTAGACGATGCGTTGTTAGAGCTTGATAAAATGTCCTTGTCTTGGAGTGAAGAGAAGAAAATTCTAAAGGATCGAAAGGCCCTATCTTTGATACGCCTGTATTTTTCAAATCAAGTTTTGCAGGACAACCTGAAGGAGGAAATTGTCATTGATTTATGACTAAAGCTAGAGCAGTTGTGTTTGAAGAAATTCTTGACGAGTAAGCTGCATTTGAAGCAGCTTTAAAATTCTCATCAGTTGATGGAAGATAGTTCAGTTGAAGAAGATTTGACCACATTCAAGGAATTAGTTTTGGATTTGAACAATAGGGGATGTCAGTATGATGAGAAAGATTAGGGGTTAATTCTCGTGTACTCGTTGACTACTTGATATGGTGCTTTCAAAGATACTATTTTGTATAGTCGGAATACTTTAACTCTAATAGAGGTTTATGGTGCCTTGTTATCAAATGAGAAGAAGAAACATATTGTTGTTGGATCTGACTGTCAAGGAGAGAGACTCGTCGTTTGGGGTAGAACAAGATAGTCATATAGTGATAAGGTTCAGGGTGTGAAGGGAAAATAAAAGTGAAGGAACCGGATAGAACTTGTTATTTATTTCACAAGAAGGGGCACATTAAATCTTAGTGCCAAGATTTGAAGATCACTAGAGGTGCCAAGAAGAGAAGACAACTTATAACATTATAAGTTGCCTTCTCTTCTCGGCTACTCTCTAAGCATTCTGCAAGGTAGCTGGTATAAGTATCATCATAATTAGGATGTTTGATGGAGTTGTAAGGCGAGTTAAAAAAAAATTGATCTCATTTAGTACTCTGGATGCGAGATCTCATTTAGTACTTTGGATGCGAAAAGTACAAGTAAAACGTTGTACATGGAGTTTTGAAGATCACTAGAGGTGCTCTCGTCATGTTAAAGAGACACATGAAGTCTGCAAATTTGTATGTTTGTAATAAGGCTGCTAAGTTTGTAAATTCACCTTTTAAGAGATTGTTTGAGAAGACTCAACAGAAGTTAGGTTCCCAGTTTAAATTTAAGTTGAGATTTGAGTGTACATCAGAACTTGTGAGTCAGCCTATTACAGATGTTCAGTCACTAGTTTCAGCTTCACGTCAGAGTGGTCTCGTAAAAGGAAGAACCAAGTGGATTTAAGTTGGGATCTGAGTGTACATCAAAGTTGATGAGTTAGCCTATTACAGATATTCAGTTACTAGTTTCAGCTTCACGTCATAGTGGTCTCGCAAAAGGAAGAACTAAGTGGAAGGTTAAAGTTTTGCGGTGATATGGTTAAACTAGTTTAATGAGTTATTCGTTGAATGTGTTCAGGGAAACGTTTCCAGTAGGGAGTCTTCAACATGTTCAGATACAATTTGTTGTGATAACTCTCATAATTTAACGATACCATGGAGAATGAAATGTAATTTCTTCTCGAATATGCCTCTCAAGTTTAATAGGGCTTAAACTTGATTGGCTCGCTCATGTTAGTGATTTTCTACACCCTAATGCAAGTGCACGTGTCGCTAACGAAGTAATAAAGTAAGTAAAAGTTGATCCCACGAGGATATTTTTAATCAAATTGGATTGCTATAAAAATTCTATAAAGATAAAATTGAAAATATTAAAATTAAATGAATAGTAAGAAATGATGAACTAAAATTACTCGAAATTAAATAAGACTAAAAATAGAAATGATTTAAAAAGATAATTATGGAAAAAGCTTTGGTTATGCTTGATTTCCTCTTTACATGCAATTATTACTGATGTTACAGTAATGCTACAGCATTAGTCACAGCACAGCAAGAATTCATAATATTTCTAGGGTTCCGTTGAATTGCCTAGGTAAATTCATTTCAAAATTTTCTTTTCGACTTGGAAAGATAAAAACTTAATTTGAATTTTCGAGTAAACCTATTTTTAACGCCAAATAAATTGATGTTAGCTACTTTGCAACAATTTTAATTTATTCAATTACTCATGCATCTTCAATTCCTATTTACCTATCGATACAATAGAAATATGTAACGCCCCGAGTTATCTGAACCCGGTTCGTCACACAAAAGCCTGTACACGACTAAGAAATTTCAACCATATTTTAAAGTTTCCCTCAACATTCAAGATTTGACATTTTTCTAAAATCTCAATACAATTAAAAATTTGCAGCGGAAATCATTTGAGCGACAATAGGGTTTAAACAGAACTGCGAAACATTGTTTGAAATGCTAAGAAACAATCATCAATTATGAAGTAAAGGTTTAAACCGTGGAATACTTGAGAAGTTGCAGAAGTCAAACGCATCTGCCGATGAAATAAGTCAACCGGAAGAAGTAGAAACAGAAAATAGGAGGCTTTTACCGATGACGTCAACTAGAAGAGTTGGAAACAAAAGACATCTCTCGGTGGACTGCATCTACCGATGACGTCAGCCGGATAAATTAATTATCCAACATCAACCGATCGCAAAACGACAAGTTTTACGACTCACATCTGCCGATGGAAAAACGACAAAAATCCCTCTTTCCCTTCTTCCGATAGAATAAACTGCATACACCGATCACTAAACGACAAAGCATAATACCCACTCATACCGATAGTGTAAAATCTACATCTTCCGATAGAATTTAACCTACATCATCCGATTGAATGAATTTCATGTACCGATGACTTTACTGAGACATCATCTGATGGCTTTACTGAAGACATCTTCCGATAGATAACATAACTATAACACAACATCTACCGATAGACATCATCTACCGATAGAGGGCAGAGCGACATTTCAACTATTTCTTGCTATGCAAACACAACTCTAAGTACAGAAAAGAATTTACTACTCCACTGAAACCATTCAGAAATAATTCGAATCATTGCATTACCCAAATCCAGTAAAATCCAACATTTAAAAAATCAACAGAATACCTTTATCAGGAAATCTCAAAACGTATTCGACATATTAAAAACGATTACTGTCATGAAAACTCAGCATACTTAAATTGAAACATTGTCAACTAAAACTTCACACCAACTGACATCAGTTAAACTGCCTCATCAAGTACCAGATTCGTGGCATGAATGTGCTCCTCAAATGTAGCACCCGATTTAATCACAATCTAATTATTTAATCAAATCGTGAGACATTATTTTTATGGAGGATTAATGACTAGGTTAATGTATGACTAAGGGAGGGCAGTATGGTAATCTGATAGTAATAAAGGTTAACGTATTTAAGGAAACTATTAATGAAGTAGCCGCCACTGTATATTTCATTTCCCCTCCATTCTCAGCTCCTCAGCTTAGCAGAGCGCGATAGGAGACCCCCCCCCCCCTTTCGACTTCCTCCAGCGATTTCCTCCGAAATCGGTGAGTTTTGCTTCTATTTCTTGTTACATTGTATCCATCGTTGATAGAAGAGATGATATATGAGGTTTTGAGAAGGCGGTAAGCGAGTGGTGGTTTCGGTTTAAGTTGAAATCGGGAATGCACAATAACTAGAGTTCCCAAAACAGTTTCCCTTAGATTTCTAATGGTTTAGAATGAAGATTAGAGAAAATTTAATGTATGCTCTGTCTATGGTTTTAGGTTTGAGTAATACCCGAAGTAGCTTGCAACCAGGTTTTTCCAGGAGACCAGGTAAGTAAAGTTTGTATGAGCCTTCGGGCCTACATCACAAAACAGTAGGATTTGTGTGTGCGTGAATGTATGTTTCTTTTCAGTTGCCATGCATCATATTTTGAAAGAAAACGAAAATGAATTTACATGAAGTAGCATGGTGAGATGTGAACAGATTGTGACAGTATACTTTTAAGGGAACTAATCCGCCCCTTAATCGAACTTACGGATTCATACCCTGGGAAAATTGATCCACCTCCCATTGTATCAGGGATCAAATCAGTTGTTAAGAAAATTAATCCACCCCTTAATTGAGTATATGGATTCATACCCTGGGAAAACTGATCCACCTCCCATTGTATCAGGGATCATCAGACCAGTGAACGAATGCAACATAACTGAGGAATGAAAGTAGAAACTGCAAATTTAGGATTTACATTTTAGTACACATTTCATTTCTTGCTTTACTTACTTAGCATTAGGCTAATAGATGAGTTTTGTGATGTAGGTGAAGAGATTACTGCAGGTGAATTTCCCGTGTGCACAGATCAGTAGATGTGGTTGGAGGGGTACATTCATACTCCGGTCTGGTAAACTGATGAGGCGGGATAACTGGTGTCAGCGGTTGTGAAGGTCTAATTGATAATGATTCAATCTGAGTACAGTGAGTTTTCATGACAGTAGTGGTAGCAACCTTTTGAATTAGTTTTGGAGATTTCCTGACATTAGTGTTCCATTGGATTTTAAAATGTTGTTTTTACTGAATTTGAGCAATACAATGATTTAAACTGCCTTTGAATGATTTTTGGTAAAATGTTTAAGTCCTTTTGATAGTCGGGACCTTCTTGATTTATAGTAAAGTCTACTGTCATGTTGTTTGGTCCATCGGTAGGAGTCGAGTAATTTGTCTATCGGAAGATGCCTTAAGAAAAGTCATCGGATGATATAGGTTGATTCTATCGGAAGATGCCTTAAGAATAGTTATCGGATAATGTTTCAGTAAAGTCACCGGTACATGGGGTTTGTTCCATCAGAAGATGTAGGATTTGCCCTACCGGTATGAGTGGGTACTACGTTTGACGTTTAGTGATCGGCAGATGCGAGCTGACGTCATCGGAAGATGTAAGTCTAAGTCCATCGGATGATGTCTCAGTAAACTTATCGACAGATGCGTGCTGACGTCATCGGAAGATGTAGAGTGCATTTTGTCGTTTAGTCACCGGTAGATACAGTCTACCGAGAGATGTCCTTTGTTTTTCATTCATCTGACGTCATCGGCAGGAGCCTTCTATTTTGGTTGTTTTCTGCTTCTTCCGTTGACTTTAATCAATCGGCAGATGTGTTTGACTTCTACGACTTCTCTAGTATTTCGCTGTTTAAACTTGAATTTTCAAATTGCCGATTGTTTCTTAACAATTCAACAGCATCTCGTAGTTTTGAATAACTTTATTGTGGTTCAAATGATTTCCGCTGCAAGCATTTAAAAGTTTTGAAGTTTAAAAAAAAATGTTAAATTTAGACTTTCGAGAGAATTTTAAATTTTGTCCAAGGTTTCTTAGTTATGTTCGGCTTATGAGTAACAAACCGGGTTCAGAAAACTCGGGGCGTTACATCAAACCAACCTATCCATCAACAAACTCAGAGAAATCACCTGTTGTCACTTCCTCACCTACATCACAAAACTCATCTATTAGCCTAATGCTAAATAAGTGAAGCAATAATGAAATGATATGCTGAAACCTAAATCCTAAATATGCAGTTTC
Organism: Begonia masoniana; assembly: GCA_022432975.1. Classification (NCBI taxonomy): domain Eukaryota; kingdom Viridiplantae; phylum Streptophyta; class Magnoliopsida; order Cucurbitales; family Begoniaceae; genus Begonia; species Begonia masoniana. The sequence continues at coordinate 14,331,791 of CM039503.1, read as the reverse complement.
TACTTTCTCATCTCAGTTGCACATTCGTTCGTTCACTGATCTGATCCCTCGGTTCCCTTGGGAGTGGAATCAATTCTCCCAATGTTATACATCTTCTTCATCAGTTAAGGGGTGGACGAATTCCCTTAATAGCTATTCTGATCCCTCAGTTCCCTTGGGAGTGGGATCAGTTCTCCCAATGTTATAAATCCTCTTCATCAGTTAAGGGGTGGATTAGTTCCCTTAACAGCCAATGCACTTCAATCTGTACTTGTCTTTCCATAACACTACATGAAAGTTCATTTTCGTATTCTTTCAAAAACATGATGCATGACATAAAGGAAAACACTCAAACATGCATAACCCTACTGTTTTGTGATGTAGGCCCGAAGGCACACACAATACTTCACTTACCTGGCTCTCCTGGAAAAACTCGATTTCAACTACTCCAGAAGCTCGCTCACCTAAGGTCATGACAGTACATTAATTCAACTCTCACTAAACCTTACTAAAAATCAATAATATGCTTGAGGAAACCGATTTGAAACTCTGCTACCTGTGCATTCCCATTTATCACCAAGAACCCGAACCTACCCTCAATCACAGCATCCTCAAAATCTTCACATTGTATTCTCTCAGTTATCTAATCGCTAAAATACAAGAAAGACAAGGAAGACTTACCTAGGATGAGGAGAATCGGGCGAGAGAATCGCCTAGAGAGCTCTACTGCTTGAGCTGAAAACCGAAAGAGGGAAATAGGGAATAGTGGCGGCTACAATGTATTAACACTTCCCTTAAATACGTTATCCATTTTAAAACCTCACTTTACATAAATGCCCTCGCCTAGTCACTCATTAACCTAATAAATAATTCTCCCAATTCTTTCATAAAAATTGCACATCATTATTTGATAAGTTAAATTTGGTTTAGCGGAACCGGGTGCTACAAAATATATGAAAACAAATTTGCCTATCGACACAATTCGTATTATGCAATACAAATCATGAGCAATCGTGCAATGAAAAATGTGTAACATTCATATATCAAAATAAAAACATGTAAAGAGTACTCTCTAGCCTAACTAAGATAAAAAAAAAAGTTTAGCTTAGAAACATAATAATAAAATCAAAAATAAAAATCATCCAAAGAAAAAAAAATCAGAGGGAGAATAAGAGAAATTGCTCAATCTCCAGCCGCAGCCCCCCTGTAGTAGCCTCTTTTCTTTTTCCAATTGCCTTCCCTTTTTATTTCTCGTTCTGCGTGTGAAGTCTTCTCTTTCTCCAGATCTCTCTTCTTCTTGTGTATATTCTGTTTCCTTCTTTTTAGCTCTTATTCTCTCTCCCCATATCTGATTGATTCTTCAACTAAAAATTCCTCCTGTTCCACAATTATGTCCTTTATTTTTGGTAAACAAAATCTCCTTTGGTGATTTTTTCTTCTCTTTCTTCATACTATTCCTCTTTTAAATTTACTTCTCTATTAAAATACCGATATTTTCCTTTTGTATTTTCCCGCTAATAAATCTGCATTCAAATAAGGTAATACAAAATTTGAATTAGTGATAAAAATGTGTTTATTCGAGAATATGCATGAAATACGTTAAATTCACCAAATTTCTTGATGCTACAGCATCATGCAGTAATTATAGTAAATTCTATTAATTTCTTTTTACATTCACTCAAATTATACAAGTTCTATCAATTAAAAATAGTATAAAATAGTATAAAATAACTCTAATTTAAAAGTTATCAATCGGCAGAGGCCTTTGTGGATGAGAATGTTATTTCTGGATTGATATTTTTTAGATATATATATATAGTGGAATTCACATCAAGGTAGAGATTATTAGTTTCAGTAGGACCCGAATTCTAATTGGACGAGGTCGATTCGGCCCACGTTAGAAATCTCATTTTGACTAGGACTAGGATTCTGGTTTAATGTTATAAATATATGCTCCAGTCTCAAAACTCATTGTACTTTGAATTTTTTATTATAAAATTTTTCCTCTAAGCGTGGTTTTTTTCCATAAAGGTTTTCCATGTAAATTTCGATGGCCTTGTTTTCTAGGCTTTTCTTTTTCTGTTTCGCATTATGTTTTCAACATGAACAAATTTGTATTAGCGTTGTGTCATTCTCTTCCATGCCCCCACAACGTGAGAGCAATAGGCTCAAGAGCTAGTAAAGCTGTACAATCTCTCATCGTTGGGAAACATGGAGAAAATGATAGTTCATAAGTAGACTTCCAGCTCCAATTATTTACAAGGCCTTATTTTGCGATGAAACAAAGTTGTTCGAGCCCAAGTACAAATTTTGTGTTAAGTGGTGTAGATCTGGACGTTACAAAATGCCTTATAAGGAAAAACCAAGTATAGTGTTTCCCTGTGCTCCCAGTATAATATTGTCCGCTTTAGGCAGACTTTGCAGGGATTTGTTTTTGGGTTAACGTAAAACGTGTTGTATTAGGTAGGAGGGGACTCCTACTTATAAATCATGCATTTTCTACTCTCCCAAGCGATGTGAGATTGTGCATCCCTGTTGGTATGGGTTTGACTCCACACTGGGTCGTCTTAACCTTCACATGGCAGACTATCATAATCTCCTCCCCTTCGGAGCCTAATGTCCTTGTCGGCCACATTTCTGGTTTGGCAGTGGCTATGATACCATTCGTAGCATCCCACGGTGCTCTAAGTACAATATTTTCTGCTTTGGGCCTGAGCCCGAAGAATTTGTTCTTAAAGTTAGTCTAAAACGCGTTGTAATAGATAGGGAGAGAAACACTACTTATAAACCAAATATTTTCCACTCTCCCAAGCGATGTGAGATTGTGTACCCCAACTAGTATGAGGACCCCCAAACTAGATCGTCCTAGCCTTCCCATAGCAAACTGTCACACAAAGGAATTGCGATGCATCTTAACATGACGGAGCCTACACCTTTGGCGCATCTCAAGTCTATGTTTCATAATCTTGCATCATACATGGATAAAAAGTATGAATATTGTTGCGGTGCCACAATAGCACTATCGCAATGTTAGGAAAAAATATGAACACTCACATTGCGCTATTCATATGTGCCATGACACAGACTTTTGATTATGAAGGCCACTAAAATGGTACTCACAGAGTGTCATGGCGCTCACTAGAGGAAAATGAGTTTCTCTACCATTTCAACCTTAAATTTATTGAATCATCATCTAAGCACCTCAATACTCCATTTTTATTCTAATTAAACTTACATGCTTTGATTATTTTCTATATTCACTAATGAAATCTCGAATCCAAACTTAAAATAAAGTTTTTGCACATAAACCTTAAAAACTCATGTACTTCTAGAATCTCATTGATTTCATCGATCTTGTAACGCCCCGAATTATATAAACCCGGTTCGCTACTCATAATACTGAACCATAATATGACATTCTGAGAAAATTTCAAAATTTCACTCAACGGTCAAAGTTTGACCCTCAAAAAAATGTTAAAACTTGCAGCGGAAATTCATTTATATAAAACAACATTTATTAATTTAATTAAAATATTAAAGTCAATCGGTTGAAAGAAAAATAAAAGAAAACAAAACACCTCTACCGCTGAATAGTTCCAGCGATAGAAACAGAAACAAAAGGTATCCACCGATCACAAAACGACAAAATCTATTACTCACATCCACCGATCACAAAACGACAAAATCTATATCACATCCACCGATCACAAAACGACAAAATCTATTACTCACATCCACCGATCACAAAACGACAAAATCTATTACTCACATCCACCGATCACAAAACGACAAAATCTATTACTCACATCCACCGATCACAAAACGACAAAATCTATTACTCACATCCACCGATCACAAAACGACAAAATCTATTACTCACATCCACCGATCACAAAACGACAAAATCTATTACTCACATCCACCGATCACAAAACGACAAAATCTATTACTCACATCCACCGATCACAAAACGACAAAATCTATTACTCACATCCACCGATCACAAAACGACAAAATCTATTACTCACATCCACCGATCACAAAACGACAAAATCTATTACTCACATCCACCGATCACAAAACGACAAAATCTATTACTCACATCCACCGATCACAAAACGACAAAATCTATTACTCACATCCACCGATCACAAAACGACAAAATCTATTACTCACATCCACCGATCACAAAACGACAAAATCTATTACTCACATCCACCGATCACAAAACGACAAAATCTATTACTCACATCCACCGATCACAAAACGACAAAATCTATTACTCACATCCACCGATCACAAAACGACAAAATCTATTACTCACATCCACCGATCACAAAACGACAAAATCTATTACTCACATCCACCGATCACAAAACGACAAAATCTATTACTCACATCCACCGATCACAAAACGACAAAATCTATTACTCACATCCACCGATCACAAAACGACAAAATCTATTACTCACATCCACCGATCACAAAACGACAAAATCTATTACTCACATCCACCGATCACAAAACGACAAAATCTATTACTCACATCCACCGATCACAAAACGACAAAATCTATTACTCACATCCACCGATCACAAAACGACAAAATCTATTACTCACATCCACCGATCACAAAACGACAAAATCTATTACTCACATCCACCGATCACAAAACGACAAAATCTATTACTCACATCCACCGATCACAAAACGACAAAATCTATTACTCACATCCACCGATCACAAAACGACAAAATCTATTACTCACATCCACCGATCACAAAACGACAAAATCTATTACTCACATCCACCGATCACAAAACGACAAAATCTATTACTCACATCCACCGATCACAAAACGACAAAATCTATTACTCACATCCACCGATCACAAAACGACAAAATCTATTACTCACATCCACCGATCACAAAACGACAAAATCTATTACTCACATCCACCGATCACAAAACGACAAAATCTATTACTCACATCCACCGATCACAAAACGACAAAATCTATTACTCACATCCACCGATCACAAAACGACAAAATCTATTACTCACATCCACCGATCACAAAACGACAAAATCTATTACTCACATCCACCGATCACAAAACGACAAAATCTATTACTCACATCCACCGATCACAAAACGACAAAATCTATTACTCACATCCACCGATCACAAAACGACAAAATCTATTACTCACATCCACCGATCACAAAACGACAAAATCTATTACTCACATCCACCGATCACAAAACGACAAAATCTATTACTCACATCCACCGATCACAAAACGACAAAATCTATTACTCACATCCACCGATCACAAAACGACAAAATCTATTACTCACATCCACCGATCACAAAACGACAAAATCTATTACTCACATCCACCGATCACAAAACGACAAAATCTATTACTCACATCCACCGATCACAAAACGACAAAATCTATTACTCACATCCACCGATCACAAAACGACAAAATCTATTACTCACATCCACCGATCACAAAACGACAAAATCTATTACTCACATCCACCGATCACAAAACGACAAAATCTATTACTCACATCCACCGATCACAAAACGACAAAATCTATTACTCACATCCACCGATCACAAAACGACAAAATCTATTACTCACATCCACCGATCACAAAACGACAAAATCTATTACTCACATCCACCGATCACTAAGATTTGTTAGGACCCAAATAATAAGTTGGAATTATTGGTGAAATAAGGAGATTTGGTGAAACCGAATAGTTAGCCGATTAACGAAACGAATGACTAAATGAATATAAAATAGAAGTAAGGGCAAATGGTTAATTTGCCAAATCAATTTTATAAAAACAACTTAAATCCTCTTCTCCCTCATTTGTTTCTCTCCTCGCGAAGAACCAGAGAGCTTCTGGTTTCTCTCCCTCACGCACGCCGGTGATTCTCCCTCAACCGACGCCGATTTCTCCTCCGATCAACGCCGTTCCTTCACATTTTCTTCTCCACTCAACGCTATAGGTAAGATTCCGTAGCTTCGGTACGTTAGATTTCGATTTCTAAGATTTATGACGATTAGGGCTTTGTTTAGGATTTTGTTAAAAATGTCGATTAGGTTTCGTAATCGATAGATTTACTGTAAATATAGATATAAAAGATGTATGGAACGTTATTGGACGAAATTATAGCGAATTGTGAGATAAGTCGAAATTGGTGAGATTTAGAGAAAAATTCGTAAATGGTGGTTTGTGATATCGAGCGTGGATTGTTCGATAAAACGCCTCGATTAGTTAAATTGGAATTTTAGGAAACTCCTTTGGTTAAGGATTTTATTAATTTGGACGTTATTGGTTCAATTGCATTTTAGTGATAATCGTTGTGAATTGCTATAAGTGCACCCGCTCGTGGACGGAGCTAGCATTCAATGGACATCAGGTAAGTCTCCGCGACTTGTTTGGCCGATTGGCCTACACCATATGATCTTCTGTTGTTCGAGGAAATTGGAGATTATAGATTGAGTTGGGTGAATAGGTTGGGTAGTTAGTTTTAGTTAAGTGTTATATGTTTATGTTCGTCGTTTGTATGTTTTAATTATGTTTATAGTATTGCACATGTTCACGCATTATATTTCTGAAAACCACGAAAAAGGAATTTCTATGCATGTTTTCATGAAAAGGGAAAGGATAATGAAAAGGTATAAATGAATGTAATCTGGTCAAGGAGGTGGCGGTGGTTCAGACATGGCTGCTTGGGGAGCATGTTTTCCCCCCGGTTAGATACGAGGGGCTATCCAATCGCGGGATGTGCCGCTCCTATCTAGCGAGAGTGAGGCCACGGTGACGTCTCTGTAATGTAATGAAATGAAATGAATAACGAAAAGGTAGGACGCATGTTTTACAAACTGCATGCATGGCATTCACTTGCATTCACGTAGACTTACTGAGCCTTAAGCTCACGACTTATGTTTATGGTGTAGGTGACGTAGATCCAGGTGAGGATGACGTTCCTCCTCCTGATGTCTGAGGCAGTTGATGGATGATGGTCCGTGGGAGTGCGCTGGGCAGTCGAGGCGCGTTTTGACCCGTGGGGGAAGTATGTATAGATGTTGGGATTTTCGTGATGTTTGGGTTGATGTTAAATTGTATAGAACATATTAGGATGCTTGGTCTGGTAGTTGATAGGTTTACTTTTGACGTTTCAAATGTTTTGGTAATCGTATTTAAACGTTTTGTTAAGTCTTTTATTCGAATGTTATAGAAATGTTTTAAATGGTTTTAGGATTGGTTATGGATAGGCTCGGTTTTTAGAGCTATTCACGCAGTTGGATTTCGCAAAGTCCGCTGTAAGTTGATTGAGTTTAGAACACGTTTTAGTTGAGTTTAAATGATAAATTGATAGTAATTGAATTGGAAAATGCTTAAACTTAGAGTGATGTTTTGCTCTCTGGAATTTCCAGAGAGTACTTGTAAAACATTAGGGAAATGAGGTAGAAGATCCAGGGGAGGGAGAAAATGGTCGCTGCAATGTGCAGCGACTGGGCGCTGCAAAGTGCAGCGCCCGATCGCTGCATTGTGCAGCGACTGGGCGCTGCACACTGCAGCGATCGGGCGCTGCACAGTCGCTGCTTTCATTCATCTCTGTTTTTCCGGTTTTGCCCCTCTGCGATTTGTTTAATGTTTTAATTAGTTTTAATTGTTTATAGTTTTAAAATTAAATGTTTATAATTGTTTTAAAAGTTTTATTTAGTTTGATTTCAAAATGTTTTCCGTATAAACGCTAAGTATAAAAGAAAATGAAAAATTTATACGGGAAAAATGGGTACAGTATTAGGGTCGTTACAATTATGGTATCAAAGCCCCCGGGTTTTAAAATCGGTTCTGTAGACTGCTCGACTGCACAGCCACTACGCGGACATCCTTCCTCAACTGTAAGTACGTTTACTGTTTTGTTTGATTTCATATTTCTTAGGATTATTTGTCTTAATTTTTATAGGATTTAGGAAATGGTTCGAGGACGTGATGTGAGGGACGACGCCCTGGATAGACTTACAGATTTATTTGACCGTCAGTCTCAGCACTTGGACCGGCAAGCACAACAAATTGCGGACTTAGTGAATCGAGGGAACCAGAGGGCTCAGGATCTGGTAGTTCCTAATAATCAGGGTATGCAAAGGTTCCAAAGCCTACGACCTCCAGTATTCGACGGGCAATCATCGGATCCGACACGTGCTGAGGAATGGATCCGGGTTATGGAGGATATGCTAGGTTATGCAGAGGTAGGGAATGAGAGCAAGGTGGCTTACGTCACTTTTCATTTGGCGTTAGATGCCCGTTTCTGGTGGGACTCGATTAAGTCAACGACGGATGTCTCAGTTATGACCTGGGAACGATTCAAGACCATATTTTTTGACAAGTATTTCAGCCGCACAGTGAGGGTGGCTAAGAGGAACGAGTTCACACAGCTGAAGCAAACGGGTTCAGTTGCGGAGTATATTCGGAAATTTGAAGCGCTATCGAGATTTGCACCACGCCTAGTAAGTGATAATGAAGAAAAGGTGCACCAGTTTATGGAGGGACTTAATTCAGAGATTCGGATGCACGTTGTAGTGTCAGGTATTATTGATGTACCATATTCTGACATCACAACTAGAGCCCTGGACATAGAGGCTGCCAGAGCTACTTGTATTAGACCGAGGGAGCCGGCTAAGGGTTTCTTTCATGAGATCCAACCACAGTCATGGGACCGAGATTGGCAACAAAGTGAGCAACAACAGCCACAACGACAGAGGAGCGATAAGAGGCCCTACGATGGTAGGAACGACCAAGGAAAAGGAAAGCAGGTTCAAGGGGCTACTCAAAACCCTTTATGTCCGCAGTGCCAGAAGCAGCACTACAGTGATTGTCTGACGCGTACCAATAGGTGTTACCGGTGTGGGGAAGCTTGTCACTATATCATGAATTGTCTGTTGTTGAACCGAAATCAACCAGGCAGAGATCAACAGGACAGAGATCAAAGAAAAATTGTGCCGAGGGTATTTGCATTCATTGAGCCGGGCGACACCGACGATGGGGCACAGCCTTCTACAATTTCAGGTATTGTTTAATTTACCTGTATGACAATATGCATGTTATAGATAAATATATAGACCTGAAATTAGTAAGTAAGAAAATAAAAGGTGGTAAGAAGGATCATTAAGTGAACCTCAAGGAGAAAACAGTAGACTACATATAGAACAATAAAGACCAAATAGAAATATAGTTATACATTAGTAAGATTAGTTTGATTTAATCAACGGAGTTTGCGCACTTAAGGTTTAGTAAAATATGGTTTTTAAGTAGGTTATATCTAATTGACAACCCCCTTGGAGTATTAGAGTACGACTAATCAAGGAGAAGTTTAGATATAAACCTGTCAAGGGATACCTTAGATTGTTGTAATACCGGGAGTGTATTTAGATAGATGAAGGAGTACCGTAGAAATTGTATATTGGGATTCGTGTGAAGTTGATAGTGTCCAGACGAAGATAGAATACCAGAGTTAAACTTAGGATAATTGTCGAGTAGAGTAGTTAGAACCTGACGAGGAAGAGCGAAAGGTGGTAAGATTAGTTAGTAGATTCGAGGTGGTCATTGTATGAATTTAGGAAAGAAGTAAAAGAGATTGTTTGGGTTAAATGAGAGGTTACGATTGGAAGTAGGTTAGGGTTTAGTGGTATGCAATTGTGAAATTTGCGATTGATGGAAGAAAGAGAACGATGATTTTCACAGAAACCATTTAAGTAAGCTTAGAAGTGAGGCTAGGTTAGCAAATTTCTAGAGATCGACCTGTGTTTGGCAAGTCATGTCCAATAACTATGTAAATGAACTAAGGTTAGAACGTGCAGATTAGAGCACATCAAGGGTAGAAGTTTTGGAATTTACGGCACTCGGCGTTAATAGAGATCGAAGATGGACAAAAGAGTGTAACGTAAGTAGTATGAGACGTTTAGTTAAGAATATAGTGATAGAATTCAGGGACGAAGCTTAGAACGGAAGCGATGTTTATAAGAAATTATGGTGACATAGTTCGAGGAGTACAACAAGTGTGAAATTAGATGTGAAATCCGCCTTGAAAGAACTGGCGGGATTAGTAAGTGGTCCAGGACAGTATGTGACTTAGGGGATTTAGTAAGGCCTAAAGTGTAAATGAAGATATGTACAGTCCCATTGAGAGTAGGGGATTACGAATTTAAGGTTAATGTTGATGGTATAGTCGAGGATTTGATTTAGAATTTTAGAGATTGACCCTATGAAAGATGAGATTAGAGTTAATAAGAGGAAATTCGAATTTTTAGAGATGGAGGGAAGAGACTTTGAAGGAATTGAGAGACTGTAAGTCGAAGTGTAAGACCGCAGGGCATGAGACAATGATATTAAGGACTACAAGCTATGACAAATTTTGAGGACAAAATTTTAAATAAGGTGGATGGAATGTAATATCCGACTTTTCGGGTTATTAATATTTTAATATAAATGGTATTTTTGTAAATATGTCAAATCAAGCCCGTTTTACAAACAGAAGGTTTCGTTGGGATCCTAATTATTAATATGGATTTTAAGGAATTTACGAGAATTTCCGGAGTAGTAACGCTTAATTCCGAGTAATTATGTTCTCGTAATATAAAGGACGTTTTAGTAAAAATAGTAAACGAGGTCTGATTTGCGAACGGACAGATTTGTTAGGACCCAAATAATAAGTTGGAATTATTGGTGAAATAAGGAGATTTGGTGAAACCGAATAGTTAGCCGATTAACGAAACGAATGACTAAATGAATATAAAATAGAAGTAAGGGCAAAATGGTAATTTGCCAAATAAATTTTATAAAAACAACTTAAATCGTCTTCTCCCTCATTTGTTTCTCTCCTCGCGAAGAACCAGAGAGCTTCTGGTTTCTCTCCCTCACGCACGCCGGCGATTCTCCCTCAACCGACGCCGATTTCTCCTCCGATCAACGCCGTTCCTTCACATTTTCTTCTCCACTCAACGCTATAGGTAAGATTCCGTAGCTTCGGTACGTTAGATTTCGATTTCTAAGATTTATGACGATTAGGGCTTTGTTTAGGATTTTGTTAAAAATGTCGATTAGGTTTCGTAATCGATAGATTTACTGTAAATATAGATATAAAAGATGTATGGAACGTTATTGGACGAAATTATAGCAAATTGTGAGATAAGTCGAAATTGGTGAGATTTAGAGAAAAATTCGTAAATGGTGGTTTGTGATATCGAGCGTGGATTGTTCGATAAAACGCCTCGATTAGTTAAATTGGAATTTTAGGAAACTCCTTTGGTTAAGGATTTTATTAATTTGGACGTTATTGGTTCAATTGCATTTTAGTGATAATCGTTGTGAATTGCTATAGGTGCACCCGCTCGTGGACGGAGCTAGCATTTAACGGACATCAAGTAAGTCTCCGCGACTTGTTTGGCCGATTGGCCTACACCATATGATCTTCTGTTGTTCGAGGAAATTGGAGATTATAGATTGAGTTGGGTGAATAGGTTGGGTAGTTAGTTTTAGTTAAGTGTTATATGTTTATGTTCGTCGTTTGTATGTTTTAATTATGTTTATAGTATTGCACATGTTCACGCATCATGTTTCTGAAAACCACGAAAAAGGAATTTCTATGCATGTTTTCATGAAAAGGGAAAGGATAATGAAAAGGTATAAATGAATGTAATCTGGTCATTGCAGCGCCCGATCGCTGCATTGTGCAGCGTGTGCAGCGCCCGATCGCTGCAGTGTACAGCGATCGGGCGCTGCAATGTGCAGCGCCTACTGCGATCAGTCGCTGCTTTCATTTATCTCTTTTTTTCCGGTTTTGCCCCTCTGCGATTTGTTTAATGTTTTAATTAGTTTTAATTGTTTATAGTTTTAAAATTAAATGTTTATAATTGTTTTAAAAGTTTTATTTAGTTTGATTTCAAAATGTTTTCCGCATAAACGCTAAGTATAAAAGAAAATGAAAAATTTATACGGGAAAAATGGGTACAGTATTAGGGTCGTTACAACATCCACCAGTGAACAGTAACACTCTACATCCACCGATAGACTACATCCACCGATAGACAACATCCATCGATGAACAGTAACACTTTAAACAAACGGACAACTCTGCCTACTAAAAGAACTTGTAAATTTTAACAACAGCTATTCAAACAACATAAATCCACAACTTTATAAATCCAGAATAACAATCTACAACTAAAACCAAATCGTGTTTTCATAATCAGAAAAGCTCCAAAATTATTAAAAACATTAAACTCCTGCTGTCATTAACATTCTCAGCATACTAAAACTAAACCATTGTTAACTAAACTTTCACACCTACTAACATTAGTTAAGCCGCCTCATCAGATTGCCAAGTCAAGGCATAGGTGTGCTCCATCAACTTCTCCTAGTCTTTAGTAAATTCAGAGAATTCTCCAGTAGTTACCTCAGCACCTATATCACAAAACTCATCTATTAGCCTAATGCTAAATAAGTAGAGCAATAATGAAATGATAAGTTAAAACATAAATTCTAGTTATGCAGTTTCTACTTTCACATCTCAGTTGCATTCACATTCTTTCGCTGATCTGATCCCTCGGTTCCATTAGGAGTTGGATTAATTTTTTCAAAGTCATATATCATCTTCATCGAATAAGGGGCGGATTAGTTCCCTTAACAACTGATCTGATCCTATATTCCATTGGGAAGCGGATCAATTTCCCAAAGTCATACATCTTCTTCATCGATTAAGGGGCGGATTAGTTCCCTTAACAGTTGGTCTGTTACAATCTGTTCATGCCTTACCATGTTATTACATGTAAATTCATTTTTGTGTTCTTTCCAAAAACATGATACATGACATACAGAAAACATTCAAACAAGTATAAACCTACTGTTTTGTGATGTAGACCCGAAGGCACACACATACTCTACTTATCTGGTCTCCTGAAAAACTTGGTTGAAATCAACCTCGGGAGTTTGCTCAAACCTAAAACCATAAACTGATCATTAATTAAATCTTCACCAAACTTCATTCTAACCATCCAAAATCTAAGGAAACTAATTTGGGAGCTCTGTTCATTGTGCATTCCCGATTTGCCCCAAACCCGAACAAACTCTCACTTACAGCATTCTCAAAACTCACATTTAAAATCCCCTCTAACATCGATAGTTACAATGTAGCAAGAAATCGAAGTAGAACTCACCTAGCTTGGAGAAAATGGGAGAGAAAATCGCCAAGAGAAACTCTGCTTAGCTAAGCTGAATGCCGAGAAAGGAAAATGAGAAACAGTGGCGGATAAACCTCATTAAAAACTCCTTTAAATATGTTATCCACTATAGATCTCTATTTACCATTTTGCCCTTATCTAGTCACTCATTAACCTTATCAATAATTTTTCCAATTTCATCCATAAAATGTACACTATTAGTTGACAAGGTAAAATCGGTTTGATGGAACCGGGTGTTACAGATCTAACCTAGAATAATTGTGGGAGCACGAATTTGCAATCGCCGCCTCTTTCCTCTCTCATGCACATCGTTTTTTGGCAATATACTCCCCTCCGACTTTCTATCTTTAGTATCTTAGTTATATATCAATTGTAGTTATATTTTTCAGAGTATTAAGCAATTCCATACATCTGATATCCTAATTTTTTTAACCTAACAAACCTTAAAATTTAACTCGTTGGCAAAATGAGCCCTTATGTTAAAAAATTATTAAAATTATCACATGAATTGCACGTGACACTTGCCTCACCTAGACTTGGTTAACGGCCCGCTAAATCCGTTATTGTAGTAGGTCGAGCTCGAGTCAACTCACTACAGTAACGATTCGGGCCTGGCCCCGTCCTAGATGACGGGCCAAGACTAGGTCACCTCCTCATTAATTCTCTTTATAATGGAGTGGGCCCTACTTTTTTATTACTTTTCCCTCCCTCCTTACAACTACCTTCCCCACCTTTTATAACACTAGTAGTTCCACGTGCGATGCATTTACATGTTGTTGGACTCATGTTGTTATAGTAAACTATAGAAAATACAGAATCTTGACTCTTAGAAAAATGTTACAGAAACTATGTCAATCATATGACACATGTCCTTACAGCACACTAAATGAAATAAAAAAATCTTGAGTCTTCATAAATACTATAAAATAAGTAAACATATAACATGAGTCATCAAAGTAAATTATGAAAAATTACATATTCAGTTTTTAATTTTATTAATGCTGAAAGGATATGATAAATATATGACATGTCTAATACGTGTCATTACAGTATACTAAATAAGATGAAGAGTTATGACTCTTCAAAAGTGTTCCAGTGAACACGTCAAAAAATAACATGTATCATTAAAGAATACAGGTATGAACAGTCATCCGAACCTTTTTTTGCCAGTGCTTACGCAATGTGCACCTTCGATCACACCAAGTCTTAGCAGAATCTGATTGGCCGCATGGATAATTATATAAAGTTATTTTATTATAATTTCTTAAATTACTTGGTAGATAAGTATGTAATAAAATAATTGATAAAAGCAAAAAATCGATGAAGATATTTCATTATCATATTTATGAAATTACTTAATAGATAAACATTTAGTAAAAGACAAAATTTGATAAATCATTTTAACCCTAGAAGTTTGGGTTTGGATTAAAAAACTCTCAAAGTATGTTTATGCTAAAAATAAATCTTAAACTATAAAAAAAAAACCTATCAAAAAAACCCCTGGCAGTTAACCGATAACCCCCCGTTCTAAAATTTATACATAGAACGGTTAGCCGTTCTCTGAGAACGGCTAACAATTCTATCCGAGGCGTTCTCCACGTGCAACGCACTGAAGAACGGGAGTGCGTTTGGGTGAACACCCCGTGCGCGCTGGAACATGCCTTGAACGTGCCCCGTACGTGCGTGCGGGGGGGTCTCCACCCTCAAATGCACTCCCCATGCTCTCTGAGAACGGTTAGCCGTTCTCCTACAGTAACACTCGTGATCACTTAATATGTAACACCCGAGATTTTCCTATAACGCGTATAGGCCTAAGATTAAAAGTTTAGAGGGATTATGTTTAGTAATGGAAGGTTTAGAAATAATGCAATGGGAAGAAAGAATGTTTGACAATTCAAACTATTATGTATTTGAAAAGTCAAAGCGTATCAACCAATAGAAATTTGTGAGAAAAATAAATTGAATGGAAAATGAGGGATAAAAGTGGCAGCCACGTTGGATGAATAAGATAAAGGAAAAGAGTGGGTTTAAATTATAAATTTAGAAAGTTGGTGGAGGAAAAGAAAAAGTGGAAAAGTTGGTGATATTAAAATGCAAAAAAAGGTGAGTTTTTCTTCATTTTCTTCTTTCTTTCTTCTCTCCCACGAACCAGCTCTTCCACCGACGCCTCTCCACTTCTTTGCTTCAATTTATCAAGGTATTCTAAGGTAAAACTTTATGGGTTTTGGTGTGTGTACAATAGGATGAAGTTTGGTGGCGTTTTTAGGGTGTTTAGTGAGGGATTGCATAGGGTTTGAAAACCCTAAATGGTGAACTCCGAAAATTGAGTTTAAGGGTTGCTTTTCTTTCTAGATTTGATCATTTAATTGTTGGATAGATTGATTTAGGTTGTTGGAGTGATTAGATAGTGATTTGGATTTGAAATTGCACAAAACCGGTTTTTAGGTAAATAGGGCACCGATTCTGTCTTGGCCATTTTCGGATTGGTCAAGTGTCTTGTTTAATAGATTTAAGCATATCAATGGATAGTAGACGTGTAGAGGTTTCCGAGTTGGGGTGGCATGTCTAATTCCGTTGAAAAACGAGAAAGTTATGGCCGTTTAAAGTTAGATGTCGGTAATTTGTGCAAAAACCGGGTTTAGATGTTTAGAAGTGAGAATCGCTTAGTTGTTGGTTAGTTAGGTTTAAGGATATTTTAGAATTGTATTGGTAACTTATTAAGTGAAGTTTCATTATTTAGGTCGTCGAGCGTTTGAATTGGACGATGAAAGTAAGCCAGTGGAAAACCGAGCATCCAGGTAAGTAGTGGTTGTCATCCTTTTTGCCTTCGGGCCTACACCATAGAACGGTAAGTAATGGTTATTTGTTTTTGCTTAGTGATGTGTTGCTGTTTTGTTGTGGGTTGCATTTGTTGGTTGTTTGGTTTCGTGTGGTGTTGCGTTGTTATGTTGTGTTATGTCGTGTAGTGTTGCACTAGTTGGTTGTCATGTGGTGTTGCATTGGTTGGTTGTTGTATGGTGTTGTATTGGTTGGTTGTCGTGTGGCGTTGTATTGGTTGGTTGTCGTGTGGTGTTGCATTAGTTGGCAAGGTAGTCGGTTAAAGTGTAAGGCACTTCGGTGCGGGCAACTAAGGCCCTTCGGGGGGGGCAACTAAGGCACTTCGGTGCGGGCAACTAAGGCCCTTCGGGGCGGGCAACTAAGGCACTTGCGGGCAACTAAGGCCCTTCGGGGCGGGCAACTAAGGCACTTCGGTGCGGGCAACTAAGGCACTTCGGTGCGGGCAACTAAGGCACTTCGGTGCGGGCAACTAAGGCACTTCGGTGCGGGCAACTAAGGCACCTCGGTGCGGGCAACTAAGGCACTTCGGTGCGGGCAACTAAGGCACTTCGGTGCGGGCAACTAAGGCACTTCGGTGCGGGCAACTAAGGCACTTCGGTGCGGGCAACTAAGGCACTTCGGTGCGGGCAACTAAGGCACTTCGGTGCGGGCAACTAAGGCACTTCGGTGCGGGCAACTAAGGCCCTTCGGGGCGGGCAACTAAGGCACTTCGGTGCGGGCAACTAAGGCACTTCGGTGCGGGCAACTAAGGCACTTCGGTGCGGGCAACTAAGGCACTTCGGTGCGGGCAACTAAGGCCCTTCGGGGCGGGCAACTAAGGCACTTCGGTGCGGGCAACTAAGGCACTTCGGTGCGGGCACTAAGGCCCTTCGGGGCGGGCAACTAAGGCCCTTCGGGGCGGGCAACTAAGGCCCTTCGGGGCGGGCAACTAAGGCACTTCGGTGCGGGCAACTAAGGCACTTCGGTGCGGGCAACTAAGGCACTTCGGTGCGGGCAACTAAGGCACTTCGGTGCGGGCAACTAAGGCACTTCGGTGCGGGCAACTAAGGCACTTCGGTGCGGGCAACTAAGGCACTTCGGTGCGGGCAACTAAGGCCCTTCGGGGCGGGCAACTAAGGCACTTCGGTGCGGGCAACTAAGGCACTTCGGTGCGGGCAACTAAGGCACTTCGGTGCGGGCAACTAAGGCACTTCGGTGCGGGCAACTAAGGCACTTCGGTGCGGGCAACTAAGGCACTTCGGTGCGGGCAACTAAGGCACTTCGGTGCGGGCAACTAAGGCCCTTCGGGGCGGGCAACTAAGGCACTTCGGTGCGGGCAACTAAGGCACTTCGGTGCGGGCAACTAAGGCACTTCGGTGCGGGCAACTAAGGCACTTCGGTGCGGGCAACTAAGGCACTTCGGTGCGGGCAACTAAGGCACTTCGGTGCGGGCAACTAAGGCACTTCGGTGCGGGCAACTAAGGCACTTCGGTGCGGGCAACTAAGGCACTTCGGTGCGGGCAACTAAGGCACTTCGGTGCGGGCAACTAAGGCACTTCGGTGCGGGCAACTAAGGCCCTTCGGGGCGGGCAACTAAGGCCCTTCGGGGCGGGCAACTAAGGCACTTCGGTGCGGGCAACTAAGGCACTTCGGTGCGGGCAACTAAGGCACTTCGGTGCGGGCAACTAAGGCCCTTCGGGGCGGGCAACTAAGGCCCTTCGGGGCGGGCAACTAAGGCACTTCGGTGCGGGCAACTAAGGCACTTCGGTGCGGGCAACTAAGGCACCTCGGTGCGGGCAACTAAGGCCCTTCGGGGCGGGCAACTAAGGCCCTTCGGGGCGGGCAACTAAGGCACTTCGGTGCGGGCAACTAAGGCCCTTCGGGGCGGGCAACTAAGGCCCTTCGGGGCGGGCAACTAAGGCCCTTCGGGGCGGGCAACTAAGGCCCTTCGGGGCGGGCAACTAAGGCCCTTCGGGGCGGGCAACTAAGGCCCTTCGGGGCGGGCAACTAAGGCACTTCGGTGCGGGCAACTAAGGCCCTTCGGGGCGGGCAACTAAGGCACTTCGGTGCGGGCACTAAGGCCCTTCGGGGCGGGCAACTAAGGCACTTCAGTGCGGGCAACTAAGGCCCTTCGGGGCGGGCAACTAAGGCACTTCGGTGCGGGCAACTAAGGCCCTTCGGGGCGGGCAACTAAGGCCCTTCGGGGCGGGCAACTAAGGCACTTCGGTGCGGGCAACTAAGGCCCTTCGGGGCGGGCAACTAAGGCCCTTCGGGGCGGGCAACTAAGGCACTTCGGTGCGGGCAACTAAGGCCCTTCGGGGCGGGCAACTAAGGCCCTTCGGGGCGGGCAACTAAGGCACTTCGGTGCGGGCAACTAAGGCCCTTCGGGGCGGGCAACTAAGGCACTTCGGTGCGGGCAACTAAGGCACTTCGGTGCGGGCAACTAAGGCACTTCGGTGCGGGCAACTAAGGCACTTCGGTGCGGGCAACTAAGGCACTTCGGTGCGGGCAACTAAGGCACCTCGGTGCGGGCAACTAAGGCACTTCGGTGCGGGCAACTAAGGCACTTCGGTGCGGGCAACTAAGGCACTTCGGTGCGGGCAACTAAGGCACTTCGGTGCGGGCAACTAAGGCACTTCGGTGCGGGCAACTAAGGCACTTCGGTGCGGGCAACTAAGGCACTTCGGTGCGGGCAACTAAGGCACTTCGGTGCGGGCAACTAAGGCACTTCGGTGCGGGCAACTAAGGCACTTCGGTGCGGGCAACTAAGGCACTTCGGTGCGGGCAACTAAGGCACTTCGGTGCGGGCAACTAAGGCACTTCGGTGCGGGCAACTAAGGCACTTCGGTGCGGGCAACTAAGGCACTTCGGTGCGGGCAACTAAGGCACTTGGTTGTGGAATTGTTCTGGTCTAAACTGGATTGAGACATGGTTTTAAGTATTTGTTTTTCAGGATTTCGGGTTTAGAATTATTTAGCCGTTATACTGTCGGTTTTGATTTTAAAACAAATGACGTCGAGTCACGTTATTTATTTTTGTTAATATTCGTTTTAAATCGGTTTTACGAGATTTTTACGGGACTTGAAGGTTGGGATGTCGGGAAGGTATGGTTAAAGTTTCGTGATTTTTGGAAGTGTTCGGGGTGGTGAAATGTGAAGAAAAGTGAGGGAAGGTCGAATTGGGTATTTTTGAGTGTTTTTGGTTGTGAAAAACCCGAGCCGGCCCGATTGGTCGGGCCCGGGGCACGATCGGTCGCGGTCGGGATGTTTTTGAGTGAAGAAAACCCGAGAAGGCCCGATCGATCGGGCGTTGGGCCGCGATCGGTCGCGGTGACCATGTTGGGGCGCGCAGGCGCGCCCCAGCGCGCTGTCTGGGCGCGCGCGGTGCCCAGCGCGCGCCCAGCAGCCCCTTTGAGGCCAAAATTTCTTTTTTTCAAATTTTTCCCAAATTTTACAATGTTTTGACCCGACATTTTCCGACGTATTTTAAACGTATTTTGGGCCCGTTTCCCAACAAATTTTGAGGGTTCGAAAAACCCGAAAACGAGTCGAAATATTTAAGATAATTATTTTTAAATTACGTTTTAAATGCGGGGTTGCTTAGCAACGTAGCGCACCGGGCCCGGGGTGGGTTCGGGGGCGTTACATAATAATTGATCACGGTTCTCCCACCATATTTATGGAGGCTCTCGTCCTCCATTCTCACCATCCCACATTTCTCTAACTCTCTCAAACCTCTTTACTATTTTTTTGCTCCGGAGAATTTTCGTTGTATAAGCAACGACGATGGATTCTGATTCACCAAGAGTAGTTGATTTCGACAAGGCAACAACTTTTGATGTCAATCTAAATTGGTATTCGTACGCCACTCTTGCATATGGTAATCTTTGAGCATTCGATCACTTATATAAAACTAAAAAAATTGAGGTGCATTCGACCTCCAGAACCCTAGACGAGGAGCTTTGAACATCGGTTGGTTCAGAGGATAATGAGGTGGAAAGAAGACCGGCAAAAGAATAAATCTCATCAATTTTTTTGGGGAAAGAATATAATTATTTGAATGATATTAAAGCAGAAATAGTCAAATATTCTTTGGAAAATGGGACAAAATTCATTAAAAGTCACATGCAACGACTGACAGTTGAGTGTGAAGACGGGTGTGAGTGCACACTCCATGCTTCTCAGAAGCAAGACGAGCTGAGGTCTCAAATAAAGAGTTTGATCAGAGATTGTCTAATAAAACCTTTCTTGGGAATTATTTTGATCAGTACTCTCTATATTATATTGACTCTATTTTTCTTTCAAATATTAGGGTTTGCTGAAGGCTGCGTAAGAGGAATTTAAAGAAGCTGAACACCGCTCTACCTTAGGCATATGTACGCAAACTTTAAAGGCTAATTTCGGGACAGAGCCTACCGAGATGCGATGTGGAATGCGGCTAGGGCAACCACAAAGTTGCATTTAAAAACAGAAATGCAGAAACTTCACCAGCTTAGATCGAAGGTCACGCATGGCTTCAAGCATAAGAGCCTAGATATTGGGCTAGTCATGCTTTTTCTTCGAATCCCAAGTGAAACATGGGATTGAATAATTTGTACAAGTCATTCAATGCACTTCTATTGCCAGTCAGGGACAAACCGATCCTGACCATGTTTGAGATAATCCAAAAGTGATGATGACTCACATTGTGAAGAAATTTGAGAAGCTAGCACAACCAACAGGCCTCGTGTGTCCCACGATAAAGAAAAGGTGTGAGAATCTAGAAAGTGCAGCTCGAAATTGGAGTGCTCAGCTTGGGGGAGGTGCACAATTTGAGGTCAGCAACGGCTACGAACAATACGTGGTCGACATGAATACGGGTGTGTGCAACTGCACTAGGTGGGAGCTTACCAGAATCTATTGTATCCATTTCATTCCATGCATACATTTCATGAGAGTGACACATTAAAATTACGTACATCAATGCTTTCACCAGGCAACTTACCTGCAGATGTACTCACAGTTTATTCAACCTGTGAGCGGTCCCCAAATGTGGCTGCAAATACCAGATCAACGGAACTGATTGCGTCCAGAAGATATCGCCAACCCGGTAGGCCGAAGAAGATAAGAGTGCAAGATGTCAATGAGCCATCAAGTTCGACAATGAGTAGGAGGAACTCAAAGATGTCATGCAGTATATGTCGGCAGAAGGGGCACAATAGTCGCACTTGTCCTCACCGGGGATCCACTTCAGGCGCTACTTCTGAAGACACGTTTATGGGTTTCAATACATTTGACAGGACGCAGGTACAATTCAACACATTTATCTCGTTAACACAAATATAGTTTTCATTATGTGTAGGAATCGAGGACTGACGGCCGAGGCAGCAATTATTGACTGTTGTAATTTCGGTGCTGGGTCTATTTTTTCAATTTTATCAAACTAACCTAAAAGAAAAAAAATGTATTTAAATAAAATAATAATAATTACAATTTGAAATATTTTACTCAAACCTGCCTTGCAAGCATTAAGATCTACGATGTCCTTATGGGCTGATGAAGCTAATATAACAAATTACATCTCGAAGATATTTCAAATTGTAGTTATTTTTTTTACCAATCTATAAATGGTTAAAGCTTCCATAAAAGCCAGACTAAGCAATAAAGTCCCTCGTCTTTTTGCCTCTGCCTCAGGTTGTCTCGCAATCCTTTCTACAGCTTGGCCTGCAGCAGTACTGTAACACTCGGCATTTTGGTCACGTAATTGTCTCTAATTTTAATTGAATTGAAGAAATTCACTAGAAAGGTAATGAATATTTTGTTAGGATTTGGACGCTGAGAATATTAAGGGTTTAAGAAAAATGGAACGAGGTGGAGAAGTCAAACGCATGGAATTTTGGTATTCCACCTATTAAGGTTAAATTCGTAGATAAGTAAATTTAAAGCCGTTTCGCGAGCGAAAAGTTTCGTTAGAACCCTAGAATTTAATTAGGATATTTTGTAGAAGAAGGGAAGGTCGAGAATTTAAACAGAATTCTGAATCGTAACCCGTGCGTTCTCTCTCTCTCTCTCTCTCTCTCTCTCTCTCTCTCTCTCTCTCCACCAGATCACCCCCCCCCCCCCCCCTTCCCCCCTTTTTCTTTTTATTTTTTTTTCTTTTCTTCTTTCTGCTGCTTCTTCTCCTCTTCCTCCCTCCCACGTGACCCCCCCTCCTTTCTCTTTCTTTTCTTTTATTTTCTCCTCCTCTCCCTCTTTTTCTTTTCATTCCACCTCCCTCCCTCTCTGCTTCTTTTCTCTCCAGATGACGCCGAAGCCGATTCTCACGCGACGAACGCCGACAGGCCGCTCCTCTCCTTTGATTTTCTTCCACTTCTTTGTTTAATGTAATCCTCTACCCTAGTTATCAAGTTTAGGGTAGTTATTAGTTAGTTTCGTTGAAGTTTAGGGTTAGGGTTTTTTGGGGAAAACGCATAAATTTTATACAAAATCATGCTAGGATGTTATTTAGAGGTTTGGATGGATAAATTAAAAAATAACTAAGCTCGTTCGACGAAAAACGAAAATTCGATCGAAAATCGGCTTGGTTTAGGGCACCCTATGAATTTCAATTTATGCTATCGTTTCGGACTTTCTTTTTATAAATTAACAATCCTATGATAAACTAGATGTAATGAGGTTTTCGATGCCTGTTAAATAATCGAAAACGGATGTCGGATTAGAGAGGAAATTGAGATTGAAGTTGTCCCATAAAGTGTTTGATAAAATGTCTAAAAGAGTAGTTAAATTGATTTTAAGCAATTCGAATGGAGTTTGAATTACGTTTTGCTTAGTTCGTTAAATGGCACATACAAAATGTGGGTAACGGTTCAATTGCACGTAATTTAGGTTCGTGGATCGCCGAGGACGTACGTGCGAGGCTTGCAAACTCTATGGACGCCAGGTAAGTTCATACGTATAGATTTGGCCCTTAAGGCCCTACAATACGGAGGTACTAGGTTTTCTGTTGTCGGGATTTCTTTTGGGTAGTTAAACCATAGGTTATATTTTAGGTTAAGTGTGTTCTGTTTTATATCCTACTTATTATTTTGTTGTCTGTTTATGAATGTTCATGCATACACGTTTTTCTATGAAAGTCATGAAAATATTTTCTGCACACGGTTTGAAGTTAAGTAAGATAAAACCTGTAATGAAATGTATGGTTAAGTGTGGACGAGGACTGGCATCCTGTCATGTACTCCTATTATGTCCTGTTGTGGCATGTACTCCTGTTGCGCCTGCTCTTCTTCCCACTTATACCTTCCTGTCCAGTGAAATGTAATGTAATGTAATGTAATTTTCATGTATTTGAAAATGTTCATCCATAGCATATGCATCACTACATTCTAGTATTTTCTTACTGAGCTCTAGGCTCATAGTTGAACTCCCTGTTGTAGGTACGGATCCCGTGGATGAGGACTTGGTGCCTCAGGCCGATGTGTAGGTTGCTGTTGGTGGATCGAGCTCTCGGGGGTGGTTGCTGCAGCTAGACATATTTCTGTCCTGAGGTTTAAGTTTCTTTTTTTTGTAAAGTTCATGTCTGTAAAATCCACTGGGATTCTGGTGTTTTGATTTAAAACTCTACTAGGATTCTGTTGAAAATCTGGATAATGTATAGGTTCTGATGTTCTAGTTTTAAACCTCTGTATATGACAGTTATATGTACATTTTGAAATATTCTGGAAATACTTGGAGTCTTTTCCGTTGCATTGTTCTTAAATTGTTTCAGATTTTAGATTGTGCATGGATTATCTCTAGTTTTAGAGCTATCCATGCAGTCAGTTTTCTCAAACTTCTGTCATGTTTTTTCTAATGTCCAAAAGAAATCATGTTTTGAATCTGGTTTTCGAAGTTTTGAAGCTTCTACATCGGTAGACGCCTTCTTCCGTTTTTATGTCTTCTGTTTCCTGTCATCGGTAGAAGTTTTCTATATTCGGTAGAAGTCTTCTGTTTACTATTCACTTTTGTTTTATTCACATCTACCGCTGTTTACTGTTCACTTCAGTAGATGTCTTCGGTAAAAGTCTTCTACTGCTAGTCTGTATCGCCTGCCCAGTTTATTCACATCCACTGCTGATGACGTCATCTGTTTTGCATCTTCCGCTAGTTTATATCGCCCGCCCAGTTTATTCACATCCACCGCTGCTACTGTGCACTTTGTCTTATTCACATCCACCGCTGCTATTGTTCACCTTTGTTTTATTCACATCTACCGTCTGTCTTTTGTCTTACTTCTTCTGCCCAGTTTAACTACGTTTTCCGCTCCTGTTCATCACCTACTCCAATCGCATTCTACAAAACCGACGTCCATTTCTGTATTTCCGTTTTCATTCTCTCTCTGTTTTCCTATTTTATTCTGTTTCTTTATTTCAGTCGTCTATTTCTGTTTCCTGTTTTTCCTAGTTTCTTCTATTATTCACTCATGTAACCCAGTTTTAAATTAGTTCTTGTTCTTTCTCTGTCATTCTGTAATTCTGATATTCACCATAGTTTCTCTCTCTGTAAAGTGTTTTTTTTAGGGTTTTCTATATTTCTTCTGTTGTCTTCTGTCGTCTATTTCTGTAGCCTAAATATTAATATGTTTTCTGTCTTTCGATTCTGTTTTCTGTTAAAGTTTTAAAAGTAAAGTTCAAAAAAAATATGTCTCGTTTCTTGTTAAATGTCCGGAGTGATGGCTCTCCGACCCCGATCGGGTTTGGGGGCGTCACAAGTACCTTGACCAATCCCAGGCCCAATAGAAGCAAGCCCTACGGCCAACCCAGCAGCAATAACGGAAGCGACAGAAATAAGTGGATTGATAAGCTCCTCACACCAAAATCAAGAAATGATTAATGATACAATCAACCAATGAATTATAACTTATTATTCCATAAAAAAATAGTTACAATTTGAAATATTTTCAGAATGTAATTTGTTATATCAGCTTCATCGACCTAGAAAGACATCGCAAGGCTTAATGCTTGCAAGGCAGGTTTGGGTGAAAAAATTTATTTTAGTTTATGTTAAAAATACTTATTTATTAAAGGTTATTCAAATTCGAATTATTTATTTGTTTCAGTTTATTTAAACAAAAAAAATTAAAAAAATAGACAGAGTTTCGTTTGTTTTATGACTCCTCCATAGCTATCTTCAAACGATTCCTGCAAATTCAGATTACAAATATACACCCAAAACCAGATTCCAGTGCATACAATAAACATCAAGATATAAAATGAAAAGTAAAGTACATCAAAATACAAAAAAGTACAGTACATCATATTTACAGACGAAAAATAAAGTACATAAAATGAAATACAAAATATAAAATATCCTAAGCCAGTGGGACATCGTCGTCTCCGTCCACCATCCAATTCCTCAACCTGTCAGTGAGCTCTCTAAGGGACTGACTGAGATAGCCCAATGATTCAACCATCTTTTGCTGACTCGCGGCAAGCTCCCCGACCCTGTCTATAAGTGTAACGACCCTTTTTCCCAGCAAGATATTTTCCGCTCCGGGGATTGGGTCGTGACCCAATATCCTCCCCTCACGGCTTTGTTTGGCGAGGACTTTCCAGTCGGTCACCCAACCTGGTACTACTCTCGTCGAAGCACTTTTAACTTCGGAGTTCTTATGGGATCCGTTGTCAATTGTACTTCAAAACGCGTCTTGCTATCTTGAGAGGGATCTCTTACATATGTTTCATTTCCATGTACTTCCCCAAGCGATGTGGGATTTTGACGACCCTCCTTTCCACGACCGAACCCTCTGGCCCAATCCTCTGGGATCTGCAGAGTTTTAACCCACCTCCGGCCCCAACCGGGCCCTCGAGCCTCTGAGGATCCGCGGAGGATGGGTGGTTCCACCACATATGTGTCAAGTCGGGTCATCACAATCACCCCCCTCGGGGCCCCAACGTCCTCGTTGTCCCGGAAGGTCACCCAACCTAGTACTACTCTCGCCAAAGCACTTTTAACTTCAGAGTTCTTATGGGATCCGTTGTCAATTGTGCTCCAAAACGCGTCTTGCTATCTTGAGAGGGATCTCTTACATATATTTCATTTCCATGTACTTCCCTAAGCGATGTGAGATTTTGACGACCCTCCTTTCCACCACCGAACCCTCCGACTCAATCCTCTGGGATCCGCGGAGTTTTAACCCACCTTCGGCCCCAACCGGGCCCTCGAGCCTCTAAGGATCCGCGGAGGATGGGTGGTTCCACCACATACGTGTCAAGTCGGGTCATCACAATAAGGGACTCCATCCTCTGGTCCCTCCGTTGCTCTCTCTCCTGCTACATCTGATACATCTGCTGCATCTGCTGATACATCTGTTGTTACTACAGATGCATCTGCTGTTGCATCTCATACATCTGCTATATATGCTGCATCATGTCCCAGCTACTATGAACCTGAGGGGCAAATGGCGGTGCAGTCGCGTCCTCGGTGGCGGTGGCAGTGGCGTGCTCGATGGCAAGGGTGTCCTCGGTGCAAGGGGCGTCCTCTATTAGAACATCCCACGATGTGGAGGCTCCGAGATCTCCCTTGATCATCCAAGACCTGTCGACTTCAACTAGGCTCATCCGAGTCAAATAGATACTATCAAATAGATCGACAGATCTGTGTGATCTAATCTGTGATGACCCGAATGTGAACGTATGTGTACGACTGCGGGGCAAACCTTGGGTTGCGGGGCAAACCTTGGGACCTAAACCGAGTGTAGGCGAATCCTGGGCTCGAGTATAGACGAATCCCGGGTCGTAAAGAGGGGGTCGTCACAATCCCACATCGCTTAGGGAAGTATGTGGAAATGAAACATATGTAAGGAGAAACTTCCAACATAGCAAGACACGTTTTGAAGCACAATTGACAACGGATCCCATAAGAACTCCGAAGTTAAAAGTGCTTTGGCGAGAGTAATTTCAGGTTGGGTGACCTTCCGGGAAGTTCTCGCCAAACAAAGCCGTGAGGGGAGGATATTGGGTTGCGGCCCAATCCCCAGAGCGGACAATATCTTGCTGGGATAAGGGGTCGTTACAAATGGTATCAGAGCCTGTACCCAACCGGAAATGTGGCCAACGAGGACGTTGGGCCCCCGAGGGGGGGGTGATTGTGATGACCCGAATGTGAACGTATGTGTACGACTGCGGGGCAAACCTTGGGTTGCGGGGAAAACCTCGGGACCTAAGCCGAGTGTAGGCATAGGCGAATCCCGGGTCGTAAAGAGGGAGTCGTCACAATCCCACATCGCTTGGGGAAGTATCTGGAAATGAAACATATGTAAGGAGACTCTTCCAAAATAGCAAGACGCGTTTTGGAGCACAATTGACAACGGATCCCATAAGAACTCCGAAGTTAAAAGTGCTTCGACGAGAGTAATTTCAGGTTGGGTGACCTTCCAGGAAGTTCTCGCCAAACAAAGCCGTGAGGGGAGGATATTGGGTTGCGGCCCAATCCCCAGAGCGGACAATATCTTGCTGGGATAAGGGGTCGTTACATAATCTGCTCTCCACTGGGCACCTGAATCTGAGAATGCTGGATGATCTTCCAAAACAAAGTCTCAAATGGTAGATTTTTATTCCTGGTTCGCCTGACCTCAAGCATGTGACCTATAATCATATATTTCGGGTCGAACAGCGTGCCGCTGTAGAGCTTTTCCATGATGTATAAATCTATCCAGTTGACGAGATCTCTATGACTATCCTTCGACAGAATGGTGTGGCTGATCAGGTTGTGTACCACTAAGGCTTTGACATTCAAAGCCTTCGATCTCGGCTTCACGAACCCTGCAATTCCCGAATTGCTGTAACACCCGGCATTTTTGCCATGTAATAATCTGTTGAATTATTGTATGGATTTAAATCACCATAAATACAGAAACTATTTTATTGTAAATTTTGGAGCGTTTAGTATAGCACGAAGCAAACTAATGTGTAACTAAACAAAACACTAAGTTTAAAACCAATGGAATGGCAAATTAGGAAGAAATTAAGGTTGGTGGAAGAAATCAAATGGATGATTGACACTTGGCAAACTTGTGGAAGAAGACAAGCTATGTATTCCATTTCCTTCTCTTCCTCCTACGTGAGACTTTTCTCTCTCTGCTTTCTCTCATTTCCCTCTCTATTTTCTCTCATTTCCCTCTCTGCTTCTCTCTTTTGGTTGAAGAAAACCAACACAAGGAGTTTCTTCCTTCTCTGATTTTCCTCATGCTTTTCGATCTAAGGTTCGTGAACCACTGTGCTCGTACGTTCAAGCTTGTTGCATTTCGGACCACAGGTAAGTTCATATCCGTAGGTTGGCACTTAAGGCCCTACATCACGGAGACTCTAGGTTTTTCTTCTGTCGGGAGGTTTCGGGTAGAGAAAGTTAGAGTTCAGTTCTGAGTTATCTGTTTTCTCTCTAGATTATGTTGTATTATTCTGTTAACTGCTATTTCAAGTTAAGCACTGTGAAAGTTCATGCATACACGTTTTCCCGAAAGTTCATGCAAAACAATGTTTTCTGTACACGGGTTTGAAGTTAAGAAAGATAAAACAGAATCTGAATGTAATGTATTGGTTAAGTGTAGGACGGGGACTGGCCCTCTGGTTTTATCCTTCCCTGGGATTTCTAAAAATTGTCCTTGCTGAGGACCTTCTGGTTTTATCCTTCCCTGGGATTCTAAAAATAACTACTGAATGTGCCTGAAAGTGCACCTTACTGTTGTCTGTTCCCCTATAAGCCCCACTTACACCCCTCTGCCACTGAAACGTAATGTTCTGTTCTGTCACTGTATTTCTAAAAGTTCATGCATAGCATTTTGCATCACTGCATATTTATTATGTTCTTACTGAGTTTTAGACTCATAGGTAAACTCTCTGATGTAGGTACTGAACCTGAAAATGAGGACTTTGTGCCTCACTGTTCATTTTTGCCTACATCCACCGCTGCTTGTTTCTCTTTAAAATTTCATCCACCGTTGCCTTATAATTTATGTCCACCGCTGTTTACTGTTCATTTTTGCCTACGTCCACCG
Source organism: Begonia masoniana (assembly GCA_022432975.1). NCBI lineage: Eukaryota > Viridiplantae > Streptophyta > Magnoliopsida > Cucurbitales > Begoniaceae > Begonia > Begonia masoniana. The sequence goes on along the minus strand of CM039503.1, from coordinate 14,302,717 downwards.
GTCACTGTTCATTTTTGCCTACGTCCACCGGTCACTGTTCATTTTTGCCTACGTCCACCGGTCACTGTTCATTTTTGCCTACTCCACCGGTCACTGTTCATTTTTGCCTACGTCCACCGGTCACTGTTCATTTTTGCCTACATCCACCGGTCACTGTTCATTTTTGCCTACGTCCACCGGTCACTGTTCATTTTTGCCTACATCCACCGCTGCTTGTTTCTCTTTAAAATTTCATCCACTGTTGCCTTATAATTTATGTCCACCGCTGTTTACTGTTCATTTTTGCCTACATCCACCGGTCACTGTTCATTTTTGCCTACATCCACCGGTCACTGTTCATTTTTGCCTACATCCACCGCTGCTTGTTTCTCTTTAAAATTTCATCCACCGTTGCCTTATAATTTATGTCCACCGCTGTTTACTGTTCATTTTTGCCTACATCCACCGCTGCTTGTTTCTCTTTAAAATTTCATCCACCGTTGCCTTATAATTTATGTCCACCGCTGTTTACTGTTCATTTTTGCCTACGTCCACCGGTCACTGTTCATTTTTGCCTACATCCACCGGTCACTGTTCATTTTTGCCTACATCCACCGCTGCTTGTTTCTCTTTAAAATTTCATCCACCGTTGCCTTATAATTTATGTCCACCGCTGTTTACTGTTCATTTTTGCCTACATCCACCGGTCACTGTTCATTTTTGCCTACTCCACCGGTCACTGTTCATTTTTGCCTACATCCACCGCTGCTTGTTTCTCTTTAAAATTTCATCCACCGTTGCCTTATAATTTATGTCCACCGCTGTTTACTGTTCATTTTTGCCTACATCCACCGCTGCTTGTTTCTCTTTAAAATTTCATCCACCGTTGCCTTATAATTTATGTCCACCGCTGTTTACTGTTCATTTTTGCCTACGTCCACCGGTCACTGTTCATTTTTGCCTACGTCCACCGGTCACTGTTCATTTTTGCCTACGTCCACTGGTCACTGTTCATTTTTGCCTACGTCCACCGGTCACTGTTCATTTTTGCCTACATCCACCGCTGCTTGTTTCTCTTTAAAATTTCATCCACCGTTGCCTTATAATTTATGTCCACCGCTGTTTACTGTTCATTTTTGCCTACGTCCACCGGTCACAGTTCATTTTTGCCTACATCCACCGGTCACTGTTCATATTTGCCTACGTCCACCGGTCACTGTTCATTTTTGCTTACATCCACCGGTCACTGTTCATTTTTGCCTACATCCACCGCTGCTTGTTTCTCTTTAAAATTTCATCCACTGTTGCCTTATAATTTATGTCCACCGCTGTTTACTGTTCATTTTTGCCTACATCCACCGGTCACTGTTCATTTTTGCCTACATCCACCGGTCACTGTTCATTTTTGCCTACATCCACCGATCACTGTTCACTTTTGTCTTATTATATCCACCAGTCTTCCGCCCCGGTTTTTTATTTTCTGCCAACATCTTCCGCCCCGGTTTATTTACTTTTGTTTTCATTTCTTCCTGCTCTCTTTCTGCCATTCATTCTGTAGTCTAGTTTTTTTTTAACTGTTTCTTTTTCTCTGTTTTGATTCCAAATCCTGAAAATGTTTTCCTTCTCTGTAAAACTTTTAAGGGTATGTTTTAAAAGTCCAGTCTGTTCCATTTGTTTTTAAATAAATATATATATATATATATATATATATATATATAGAAGGATATATAATCGAAGATATATAATCGAAGAAAAGGAGAAGGATATATAATCGACGAATAGAAAAGCAAAATTATTATCTACAGAAGTAGTAGAAGTAGAGATAATATATTAATAAGAGTCACACTTACAAGTAGGAGGATACAAACCGAGAGAGTTTTTCAGATGACAAGGCAAACTCTAAAAACTTAAAGATATATGAAAGCAAATGCTCCTTTATATAGAGGAGGAGCTTAGAATCAAACAAATATTAAAACGTCATGGCTGACGTCTGAACACACTAAAAGCTCTTGCTAGTAGAGCTATTGGATGAACTATTAGTGCTAGTGGAAGCACTATTTGAGATTGGTTGTTTTGATATGGGTAAATCACAGTTTGCATAAGGAGATGGAATGGAACAATAAGGAGTTATTAATAATTCAATAAGGTATTTCAATAAATCAATACGAGAAAAAGTGATCACCAATAAGTTTATTATATCATTTCAAATTAAATCCTAAGATTGATCGTAGAACAGATTTACTTTTTGCATAAATGAATTAATTAATTTCTAAAATGAATTTTTCTGATATTACCAATATATCTTCAAATTCTACTAAGAATGAACAAATAGTAGAGATTTCCCAAAACTCTTTGCTCAATCAATGGTCTATTCCAGTAATAGAAACCAAAGAAATTTACAAAGTAGGAACGTTTGAATTCCTTTTCAAAAATGCTATCAAAATTTCTGAACAAACTATTTGTTTAGATTCCAATGACAAAACTATTAAACTTCTAAGTTTAAAAGATATCCAAAAATATTTCAAAAAATTTAAGTATATCCACATCGGATTAATTCAAATTGCTTTTAAACCTTTAACCCTTCCAGGTTTAAATGCCAGTATTCTAGCTAATCTAAGAGATGCTAGAAACCAAAATTGGAAAAACTCTCTTATGGGAGTTATTCAAACAAGTTTATGTCATGGTCCAATCTACTTTAATGTATATCCAAATCTCAATCTGTCTTTGACAGATCCCAATCTGTTTGAGGCTATCACCTTGAACATTCAAACTCATGATTATGATTTTCTTCCAGGATCAGAAACCATTGCGGTCATCTACCGTATTAATTACAAATTAATGAACACTTTGTGTCCAAATGCCATCATTCGAGAAATTCCTGGCAAAACCATGGTAATAGAAAGTAATCTATTATCCACCAATATACCTATTCCTCGTCTCATCGACTGGGAAGAAGTTACTTTTCCAACAACATGGACAATTCCTCAAGCCATACTTCCAAGATCAAGTATCAATTCTCAAATTGATCAAATTATTCAAACAGAAGATGGAGAAATTCAAATCCAATTTACTCCCGAAATTTCCAAAAGAATTTCTTTGTCTAGAAGTATGTCCAATAGATCTAGTTTCTCTCCCTTCAAACCAATAGAGAATTCTAGTTCCAGGAATTCAATTTCTGGATCTTCCCAATTACCTCAATCTCTAAACATTGAAGAGATTCAGGTTTCCAAAGAACAAATTCCTCATGGAATTTACAAACATCCTAAATTTGGTAAAGAAGATACCAAAAAGGATGATTCTCCAACTGCATCGGAAATGCAATTTAATCTCTAATAGATTTCTCTCCAGGATCTTTAATTAGGGATATTGTTAATAAAGATTACCAAAAACCTTCTAATTCTTTATTTCGACAATGGATTCATCACCAGCATGCAGGGAATCCTTTCCAAATCATCAAAGAGCAATTTTACTCTTATCTTCAAAAAGAACAAACGTTTATGTTCTTTCCAAAATGGTATTGGGAATACTATATTCCAAATCACACTTCGTCTATTGATGTCTTAGATCAATATGACAATTTTCTAATCAATTGGCATACCAAATCAGGAGATGTTAAGTCAGTTCATCCCCCTTTCGAACCAATTCAGCTAATTAGCCAAGATAAAAGTTCTACTATTGAAGCAATTCCTTTAGTAGATACTTCTTCCAAAGACAAAGAGGTCATTATCGAATCCACCATTCATAAACAACTCAATTATACAAATATAAATCTCAATACAGTTGGCAACCAACTTCAAAGAATTGAGAAACAATTGGATAAATTAAACAAAGAAATTCCAAAATCACAGGATTCAACTTCCTCTTCTAAAGAAGCATCCACTTCCAAAGCTTTAGCCATTAGTCAACCTAATCTAAAGCCTCCAATATTCTTGTCAAATTTTAATTTCAAAAATCCAAATAAGGATAACGAATTTATGGATGAATTAGTTAAGAGATTAAAAACTGTTAACTTATCTCCAATTACCAAACACACTGGATCTTCTAGTGAGTCTAGTACAGATTCTGATCTTGAAGAAATTCACCAAATGCAAATTACTTTTCCAAAATATGAAGACTCTTTGATTGAAAACTCTTCATCTAATGTTCAAAATTTATCTCTAAATCGTATCAAATACAAAGACAATTTAGGTGGAGATACTTTCCGTCGTGTCTATTATCCAAGACCCACTCCTCCCGATATGCTTTGGGAAGAAAACTTTTTCAAAAGTCAAACTGCCTATTCAGCCAAAACTATTTATGAATGGAACATAGATGGTTTATCTGAATATCAAATTTACGAAGTCCTTCACAAAATGTTGATGTATGCCAGTATTTGTCGTGCATCACATAACAATGACAAAGATATTGCCATTTTTATCATTAGTGGTTTCATTGGCAGTCTCAAAGGTTGGTGGGATAACATTCTCACTCAAGTTCAAAGAGAAGAAATTCTCAATGCTGTTAAAATTGAACAGCCATCTACTTCCCAACCTCAATAGGATAGTGTTTATACACTCATCCAATCCATTATCTATTATTTTGTTGGTTCGGTTGATCAGCGTCTTGAACGAGGCACCGAATTATTACAAAATCTCAAATGTGGAGCTTTAACCAACTTTCGTTGGTATAAAGATGTTTTCATTACCAAAGTCTTCCAAAGACCTGATGCCAATGCTCTTTATTGGAAATCCAAATTTATTGAGGGATTACCTCCTCAATTTGCAGAACGTGTCAAACAAGCTTTGAGTACTTCTCAAAATGGTCAAAATATTCCTTGGAATGATTTAACCTATGGCCATCTTGTTAGTATTTGTCTTCAAACAGGCATCAACTTATGTAATGACATGAAGTTGCAATATCAAATCAAGAAACAAAATATCACAGGCAAACAAGAGATAGGAGAATTCTGTCAACAATTTGCTTTTGATATGCCAATCCAATATCCTAAAAGAATCAAGGATAAAATCAAACATCATAAATCTCAAAATTATAAAAATTATCAAAAAGCTAAAAGAAAGCTTAAGGCTAAAGAATGGTCAAACATTCCTAAACCTTCTTTTCCAAAGAAAAAGAGAAAATCCCAAAAACTCCTAAATCCAAAATTAAATGTTTCAAATGTGGACAACTAGGACATTATGCAAATAAATGTTTCAAAGCTAAAAAGTTAAACGAGTTAGTACATGATGAACATACCAGAAATCAACTTTCAAAGCTCTTTTTAGCATCTTCTGATTCAGAAGAAAGCTTTCCAAGTCATGATGATATGTCATCATCATCATCTTCCGAAGAGCATTGCATCAACAAATATTGCAATCAAATTTCCAAATTATCAATTAATGTGCTTTCACAAGCACAAGAGGATATTCTCAAAAACATTGATCAAATTCCTGATCCTGAATTTAGGATGAAAATTGTTTCCCAATTGATCAATCAGTCCCAAACTGTTTCTAATGAACAAACTGTTCCTGAGTCTATTCTAAAACCTAAATACTACACTATGCAGGAAGTATTTAGCCGAATAGATCATCGCCAAAAAGTTACTCCTGTTACTCTCCAAGATTTACAAAAAGAGGTCAATTATCTTAAAGAAGAAATTAAATTTCTAAAAAATAATCAATTAATTTCTGATGCCCGAATTAGCCGAATAGAAGAATCCTTTTCCACTGAAGTGGATAATTCTATTCCTTTCCAAGCTGAAAATCTCAATCATATTAGCCATATTCTCAGTCAGAAATGGTATGTTGAGATTTCTTTACTAATTCAAAAGGAATATCAAATTTCCAACATCATTGCTCTTGTAGATAGTGGAGCAGACGTCAATTGTATCCAAGAAGGATTCATTCCTACCAAGTATTTCGAAAAAACTTCTCAAACATTGATTACTGCAGGTAGCAGTAAACTTTTTGTCAAATTCAAATTATCCAATGTAACTATTTGCAATGAACAAAGTTGTTTACCGACAACTTTTCTTCTTGTCAAAGATTTAAATCATAAAGTGATTCTAGGCAATCCTTTTCTCCAACAGATAATGCCCATCACTATCAATGAAAAAGGCATTATGGCTACCGTTCAAAATACTCAGGTATTATACCCTTTTGTATCTGATCCTGTTGTCAAAATTCTAACTGAATTAAAAAACTTTTCTCAAATAAAAATTCAACAATTGAATTTTCTCAAATCAGAAATTAACTCTTTTAAAATTGAAGAACAATTAAAAGATCTTCAAATCTCTTCAAAAATCAGAATTGTTGAAAATCAATTTCAATCTGAAGTTTGTCATACTGTTCCGAATGCTTTCTGGGAAAGAAAACGACATATTGTTTCTTTACCCTACATTCCAAACTTTGATGAAAATCTTATTCCTACAAAGGCTCGTCCAAGTCAAATGAAACAGGAATATCTCAAATTATGTCAACAAGAAATTCAAAGTTTATTGGAGAAAAAGCTAATTAAGCCTAGCCAATCTCCTTGGAGTTGCACAGCTTTTTATGTCAATAAAAATGCTGAGAAAGAACGAGGAGTTCCTCGTCTTGTAATCAATTACAAACCCTTGAACAATGTTTTCCAATGGATAAGATATCTAATTCCAAACAAAAAAGATTTGTTAGACAGATTACAATCTGCTCTAATCTTTTCCAAATTCGATCTCAAATCAGGTTACTGGCAAATTCAAATTGCCAAAGAAGACCGTTACAAAACTGCTTTTGTGGTTCCTTTTGGTCATTACGAATGGAACGTAATGCCATTTGGTCTCAAAAATGCCCCTTCTGAATTCCAACATATCATGAATGATATATTTTCCAAATATTCTAAATTTTGTATCGTCTACATAGATGATATACTTGTTTTTTCCAATTCCATTGACCAACATTTTAGACATCTGAGAATTATTAAAGATGCTATGAAAACAAATGGTTTAGTTGTTTCAGCTCCTAAACTCAAACTTTTCCAAACTACTGTAAGATTCCTTGGTCATAATGTGCATCAAGGTACAATTATTCCAATTCAAAGAAGTATTGAATTTGCTTCTAAATTTCCTGATGAAATTACTGACAAAAAACAATTACAAAGATTTTTAGGAAGTCTAAATTATCTGGGTGATTTCTATCCTAATTTAGCCCAGGATACTGCAATTTTATATCAAAGATTAAGAAAAAATCCTTTGCCATGGACACCTGTCCATACTGCAGCAGTTCAAAAGATAAAGGTAAAAGCTCAAACATTACCATGTTTAGCACTTTCAAATTCCGAATGGGAAAAAATTGTCGAAACAGATGCCTCTGACGAAGGTTATGGAGGTATTCTAAAACAAATTAATCCTATTACTTCCAAAGAAGAGCTGGTAAGATTTACTTCAGGTGTTTGGAAACCAGTTCAACAAAATTATTCTACTGTCAAAAAAGAAGTTTTATCAATTGTCAAATGTATTACAAAATTTCAAGATGATTTACTCAATAAACATTTCGTTTTAAGAGTTGATTGTTATTCTGCTAAATAGATTTTAACTAAAGATGTTAAACATTTAGTTTCCAAACAGATTTTTGCCAGATGGCAATCTGAATTATCTGCTTTCAATTTTACTATCGAATATATCAAAGGTATTGATAATTCTCTTCCTGATTTTCTAACCAGAGAATTCTTGCAGGATGTTCACCCCAGTGAGGGGTAGACCTAGAGGGCGACCTCGAGGTCGAGGTATTGGTTCTACCAATACCCATCGTATTTCCAATACAAATTTTCAAAAAGAATTTCCCACTTTAGGGGAAACCTCATCCGCGCAACCGGATAAGGACAATGCAAAGAAAATTGCCAAAGAGGTTCTGCTTGAGAATGGACCCCCTCTTATCAAAAAATCAGTGGCTGAGTCTTTACTCACACTTTCAAATCGAGATATTGTTCTCTATCAAAAGGATGCTTGGTTTTTCAAAGAGCGATATATGGGAAGCCAGCATTGTCTAATTACAGAGGGAAAGCTTCGTTATTAGTATGAAGCTATTCTGCTCGATACAAATTCTGTCCAAATTCAGCATCATTATGTTGAAGAGGGAAATATCAAAAGTACAATGACTCATTCCAAATGTTACATTATCCGAGTCATTCATCCGCAGGAATGGGGTTTGAATGTTTTCAACCCAAGAACTACAACTACCAAAAACAGTTCTCACACATACAACTACTGGGACTATGTTCAGGCTTGGTCTTATATGTTTTATTATCAAAATCCCAAGAGAAATCATTCATGGTTTTTTACTATGAATCCAGAGATTCTCAAGACTGAAGATCAATTTCCAAACTGGTTCTTACACTGGTGGCAAAATCACTCTCCTGAATTTGCTATTTTACCAAAAAAGATCCAAGATCAATTCCAACCCTGGTTTGATACTCATCCAGATTTCCAAGATACAAGGTTTTTGTTCAAAGGCAAAGCTTTATTATGGTTCTTTACCAAATTTCAAATTAATTGGATTTGGCAATGGAATCTTGAGCTGGATAAGGATCATCTAGATATCCCTGAACTACAAAGGAACTTTTTTGTCAAATGGTGGTCCCGTTATGACACGGACCAATGCTTGTCCAAAATTGTTGAAGCTATTAAAGTCAACAAAGCAAAAGTTACTACCAACATTTCCAATCAATCCAAAAAAGAATCTGTGCATACGGTGAAACAAATGCGCAAAGAAATCAAACTACAATTTCCAACTTTGTCCAAACAGGAGCGTCACATTAAACTTTTGGAGTCTTTAAAAAGCCAGATGTTTGATGACTCTGACGACGAAAAAGACGATTTTTCTAACTCTGATTCTGATTTCTCTATGCATTCAGGATCACATCGCCGTCAGGTTTTACCAGGCGAATCTCAAAATCCAGAGGATATTATTCCAACTGAAGAGGATCTTTTTAATTCTCTTATCGATTGTTCCCAATATCGATATTCACTTACTAAAGGAAAGAAGAAGATTCTATAGATGGCTCATTGGGATGCTGAAAATGCCATTATAGAAAATATGCAAATTGAAGCAGCTCATCATCAACAGCAAGCTCAGATTGACCCGTGGGAGGCTGCTATTCTCCAACAGGAAAGAGCTAATGCACTAGCTCCTAGAATACATTGGGGTAGACCTTTCCCCATTTCCAAATATCATAACAGAAGTTATGTTTATATTCCACCTCTCCAGCAGCTAGCTCGATGGAGACCATGGCCTGGTGCTCATCCTAGGCCCAATAGAGTGGTCCAAGAAGCTTTGGATCAAATCAAAGCTAATGTTGCTAAAAGTCTCCGAAAATATCGAAGATGGTGCAAAAAGAGAAATAAGTGGTGCAAAAAGCATAATAAAAATCATGATGATTATGCTGAATACAAAAATGATCTTGCCAGAAGAATTCAAATGACTCCAGAGGAATATGAGTTATGGGTTAATTTACACAAGTAAAAACCCTATCTAATGACAGGTGGTCAAAGGAATTTTTGCCAAAGATTCCTAAGTCCCATTCCAAAACCTCCTTCTGAATGGACTTTACTAAATAATTTTCAATTACCTGAAGGTTCTCGTGGTAAAATTGAAACTACTAAATGGTTAGAGTGGAATCCAGCAAAGGAGTTCCCACCTTTTCCAAAGACAGCCTGGTGCCAGACATTTCCAATTATGGTGGACCCTAACAGTGCATCTGTAACACCCGGTTTATTAGAATTAAAATAACCTATTAATCTTCTAAGTGTGAATTTTATAGAATAAAATTCGGGGTAAAATCAATTAGGTTAATAAGTAACTAAGTGAGGGCATAAGGGTAATTGTCAATTTATGTTATGGATAACATATTTAAGGAAAAATTGAATGAGGTATAGCCGTCATACTCATTTCACTCTCGGTTTTCAGCTCAACCCAGCAGAACTCTTTAGGCGATTTCCTCACCGATTCCTCCAACCAAGGTGAGTTTAGATTCGATTAATTGCTGATTTTAGTACCTAGGTAGCTTAAGGATCCCAATGTATGCATTTTGATAATGTTGCGAGTGAGAGATTCTGCTTGAGGGTAAGAGCAGAATCGGGAATGTTAGATAAATAGAAATGTCAAACCAACTCCTTAGATTTCTGAATAGCTTAGATTAAGGTTTAACATTCTGTTTATGAATATAGGTGGACAAACCCCCGAAGTAGCTCTTAACCGAGCATTTGCTAGGAATCCAGGTAAGTAAAGTATTGCTTGTGCCTTCGGGCCTACATCACAAAACAGTAGGTTTGTGCGTGATTGTATGTTTCTGTTATCCATGCATCATGATTTATTAAAAACTACGAAAATGAATTTTCATGTAAGGAATGGTAAGGTATGAACTGTATGCGACAGACAAACTATTAAGGGAGCTAATCCACCCCTTAACTTATGAAGGGATTTATACATTGGGAGAATTGATCCCGCTCCCAAGGGAACCATGGGATCAAATCAAGTGTTAAGGGAATTCATCTGCCCCTTAATTAAGTAGGAGGATGTAGACATTGGGAGAATTGATCCCACTCCCAAGGGAACCATGGGATCAGATCAAGTTGTGAATGAACGTGTATGCCACTGAGATGAGAAAGTAGAAACTGCATGTTTAGGAGTTTAAGTTCAGCATTACTTTACATATATAAATATATTGCTTTACTTGCTTAGCATTAGGCTAATAGATGAGTTTTGTGATGTAGGCGAAGAAGAGTTAGCAGGTGTGTCCCCTGATCATGTTGAGGAGTAGAGGATGTTGAAGGAGTGCATTCAGGCTTCAACTTGGTAACTGATGAGGCGGTTTAGCATGTTGTCTACAGATGAGGAGGTTTAGTGATTAATGATTTAATCTGAGTACATTGAGTTTTTAGTAAACGAGGCTACAGCTGTTTGATTTCGTATTTTTTTTTTGAGAATTTCTGATTTTCATGTTCTTACTGATTTTTATCAATACAATGACTTGGAGTGTTATGAATGGATTTTTGGTAAAATGTTTTAAGTCTGGTTGATAGTCGAAGTTTTCTTGGTTTATATATATGTTGTTTAGTCCATTGGTAGGAGTCGAATAATTTTGTATCAGTGGATATGTGTAGAGGTTTATTGCGTTCTGTTGAAGGAAGTTGTGTTGATGTCTATCGGTAGATGTCTTAAGGGGTCACGTGAATAGCACGTGTTGGCAAATGTAGTCTATTCGATCGGAAGATGTAGAGTATTAAGTTTGTTGTTTAGTGATCGGCAGGTGCAGTCCGAGGGAGTTAAGTGATTTTGTCGTTTAGAGAATCGGAAGATGTAGTGTGTATATTAATTCTATCGGAAAGGGTCATATTGTCGTTATCGGTAGATGTCGTGCGTTTGTCTGTTGGGAGATGAAATTGTGCTGACTTTATCGGCAGATGAAGTCATGTTGACTTCATCGGCAGATGAAGTGGTGTATGGAGTTACGATGACTTCATCGGCAGATGAAGTCGAGAGGGAAGCTGTGTAGACGTTATCGGCAGAGGGTGTTGCGTTGTTGTACACGTCATCGGTATATGAAGCCTACCGAGTGATGTCTTTTGTTTTCATTCCTTCCGGCTGACGTCATCGGCAGAAGTCTTCGGTTTTCTATTTCTGCTTCTTTCGTTGACCTTGTCGTCGGCAGATGACTTCAACATTTCCGTTAAACACCCCAACAATATTTTCTACAGTTTGTCTGTGATGACCCGGATCTGTAAGTATGGTACGATGGCTGCATGAACCGGAACCCGGATGGTGGTACGTCCGCGCGGGCGAACCGGAAGGTGACGGGTCGTAAAAAGGGGGTCGTCACAATCCCACAGCGCTTGGGGAAGTATGTGGAAATGAAACATATGTAGAGAGATCCTCCCAACATAGCAAGACGCGTTTTGGAGCACGTTTGGCGACGGATCCCATAAGAACTCCGAAGTTAAAAGTGCTTCGGCGAGAGCAATTCCAGGTTGGGTGACCTTCCGGGAAGTTCTCGCCAAACAAAGCCGTGAGGGGAGGATATTGGGCTACGGCCCAATCCCCAGAGCGGACAATATCTTGCTGGGAAATGGGGTCGTTACAAATGGTATCAGAGCCTGTACCCAACCGGAATTGTGGCCAACGAGGACGTTGGGCCCCCGAGGGGGGGTGATTGTGATGACCCGGATCTGTAAGTATGGTACGATGGCTGCACGAACCGGAACCCGGATGGCGGTACGTCCGCGCGGGCGAACCGGAAGGTGACGGGTCGTAAAAAGGGGGTCGTCACAATCCCACAGCGCTTGGGGAAGTATGTGGAAATGAAACATATGTAAAGAGATCCTCCCAACATAGCAAGACGTGTTTTGGAGCACGATTGGCGACGGATCCCATAAGAACTCCGAAGTTAAAAGTGCTTCGGCGAGAGCAATTCCAGGTTGGGTGACCTTCCGGGAAGTTCTCGCCAAACAAAGCCGTGAGGGGAGGATATTGGGCTACGGCCCAATCCCCAGAGCGGACAATATCTTGCTGGGAAATGGGGTCGTTACAAATGGTATCAGAGCCTGTACCCAACCGGAATTGTGGCCAACGAGGACGTTGGGCCCCCGAGGGGGGGTGATTGTGATGACCCGGATCTGTAAGTATGGTACGATGGCTGCACGAACCGGAACCCGGATGGCGGTACGTCCGCGCGGGCGAACCGGAAGGTGACGGGTCGTAAAAAGGGGGTCGTCACAATCCCACAGCGCTTGGGGAAGTATGTGGAAATGAAACATATGTAGAGAGATCCTCCCAACATAGCAAGACGTGTTTTGGAGCACGATTGGCGACGGATCCCATAAGAACTCCGAAGTTAAAAGTGCTTCGGCGAGAGCAATTCCAGGTTGGGTGACCTTCCGGGAAGTTCTCGCCAAACAAAGCCGTGAGGGGAGGATATTGGGCTACGGCCCAATCCCCAGAGCGGACAATATCTTGCTGGGAAATGGGGTCGTTACAAAGCCGTGAGGGGAGGATATTGGGCTACGGCCCAATCCCCAGAGCGGACAATATCTTGCTGGGAAATGGGGTCGTTACATTGTCTAACTTCATTGTTGTTTTAAATGATTTTCCGCTGCAAAGTTTTCAAATGTTTTGAATGTTTAGAAAATGTCAAATTTTGAATGTCGAATGAAGTTTTAAAAATTTATCCGAAATTTCTTAGTCATGATAGAGTGAAGTGTAGCGAACCGGGTTTAGATAATTCGGGGCGTTACAGTATGGTATCAGAGACATGCTGCTAAACCGTTCAGAAGATTACTCATCAGTGCCAATCGTCGCATGAAAGTACTCCAACAACTGTAAGTGTTTATGTTAGCTTTAGTTATAAGATGTTTATGAGTATAGATAACTTTGTGCAGAACCTTAGACAAATGGCTAGACGACCAGGGAGACCAAGAGTACCTAGGGAGATGCCGAACTTGAGGAGTGAAGAAGATTCAAGTGTAATTAGACAGCTGACGGAGTTGATGCGTCAGCAGACAGACATTGTGCGACAGCAATCTGACCAGTTAGGTGTGTTATTGAGTCGGGAAACACAAGGAAGTGCCAATTCAGGTCACGTCAATGAGCATTCAGAGGATAGATTTCGTAGGCTGCAACCACCCACATTTGATGGAAAGTCATCTAACCCGATTGTTGCTGAGGAATGGCTTCAAAAGATTGAGAGCATGTTCAGATGTGCCAATGTTGGAGACGGAGAGAAAGTCATTTTGGCAACGTTTCATCTAGCAGGGGATGCACAACTTTGGTGGGAGTCGCTGGAGATCACCACCGATATTGCAACCATGTCCTGGTCGCAATTCAAGGAAGTTTTCTATGAGAAATATTTTAGCACCACTGTCCAGAACGCAAAGAAGGCTGAGTTTTTGAGCTTGAAGCAGACTGGGTCTGTGGCAGAGTACAACAGGCAATTCGAGTCTCTGTCAAGGTTTGCTGGATACCTCGTTCATAGAAATGAGGATAAAGTGTTTCAATACATGCAAGGTCTAAAGCCAGAGATTTACAGAGGAGTGAAGTACTCAGGCATTAAAGGCTTGTCATTCAGCGAAGTAGTGTCTACTGCATTGGAGGCAGAAGAAGCTGAAATGAAGTGTGCTGGACCAAAGGAAGCCCCGCGAAAGTTCTTTCAGCCCCACCAGCAGAGAGGGATAAAGAGGCCTGCTGGAGGCCAGGGTAGTCAGGGTTCTGGAAAGAAGGTACCGGATGCCGAGAAGTTTCCTCAGTGCATGAAATGTATGAAAAATCACCTGGGCGAGTGTAGGTTTGGGACTGGTAAGTGTTATAACTGTGAGGAGTTTGGACATTCATTTAAGGATTGCCCGAAGCCCAGAGTCCTTCGATGTTTCAACTGTAATAAGACTGGCCACGTCATCAGAGACTGCCCAACGTTGAAGAGTGGCCCTGCTAAAATAAAGCCGAGAATATTTTCTATGATGGAGTCGGGAGAAGGAGACCAGCCTGCTGTTGTGTCAGGTACTATATTGGTTAATTCTATGCCTGCTTTTACCTTGCTAGATTCAGGCGCAACGCACTCCTTTGTTGCGTCTACTTTTGCTGATAAGTTGGAAGTACAATCCACCCCTTCTAGGCATGTATTCAATGTTGCTTTACCCTCTGGTGAGCATTTGCATTTCAATCATGTATTGCATAATTGCATGGTATTAGTAGGGGACAAAAACCTATCTGCTGATTTAATTGTTATAGATATAACGGGATTTGATGTAATCCTAGGAATGGACTGGTTGTTTAATCACCACGCCATAATCGATTGTAGGACTGGAATAGTTAGTTTCCAACCCCCTGGTAGTTTGAAGCATACCTTTCAAGCTCTGAAGAAGAGCAAGGAAATGACCGTGATGTCTTCTATAAATAGTAGACCCACCCCATGCAGGGAGTATTTGTGCTTTTTGGCCAGCGTTTTAGACACACAACATTTAGGAAGATCAAGTCCCTAAAATGTCTTGGTTGTTCAAGATTTTCCTGAAGTATTCTTAGATGACCTTCCTGGGTTGCCACCAGATAGGGAAATTGAATTTGTTGTGGATGTTTACCCAGGCGCCGAGCCTGTATCTAAGAATCCTTATAGACTAGCACCTACAGAGCTTAAAGAATTAAAGAAACAGTTGGAAGAACTATTAGAGAAAGGGTTCATACGCCCAAGCTTTTCGCCGTGGGGTGCACCTGTCCTTTTTGTCAAAAAGAAAGATGGATCAATGCGTATGTGCATAGACTATAGGGAATTAAATAAGCTAACTATCAAAAACAAGTATCCCCTACCGAGAATTGATGACTTATTTGACCAGCTTAGAGGTGCAAAAGTTTTCTCTAAGATTGACCTTAGATCCGGTTATTACCAACTGAAGGTTAAATCCGAAGATATCCCAAAGACTGCCTTTCGTACTAGGTATGGACATTATGAGTTTTTGGTTATGTCTTTTGGTTTGACAAATGCACCGGCAGCCTTTATGGATCTTATGAATAGGGTGTTTCACGAGTATTTGGACAAGTTTGTTATTGTATTCATTGATGACATTCTAATTTATTCTAAGACCAAGGAAGAGCACACAAGACACTTAAACTTAGTATTAGAATTATTGAAGCAGCGCCAACTATACGCCAAGTTTTCTAAGTGTGAATTTTGGTTAGACCAAGTTCACTTTCTAGGACATGTCATCTCTGGAGAGGGATTATCTGTCGACCCGACTAAAGTTCAAGCAGTTAAGGAATGGCCCCAACCGAAGAATGCTACTGATATTAGAAGTTTTCTTGGACTTGCAGGGTATTATAGAAAGTTCATTGAAGGATTTTCAAAGATTGCTACACCTCTTACTAAGTTAACAAGGAAAAATGTGAAGTATTTATGGACCGATGAATGTGAGCATAGTTTCCAAGCCTTGAAACAGAAACTGACCAATGCTCCAATCTTGACCCTTCCTGCTGAGAATGGTAAATTTAGTATTTATTGTGATGCATCCAAGATTGGTCTTGGCTGTGTCTTGATGCAAGAAGGAAAAGTGATAGCCTATGCTTCCAGACAGTTGAAAACTCATGAGAAGAATTACCCTACACATGACTTGGAATTAGCTGCTGTAGTATTTGCACTCAAGATTTGGAGGCATTATTTGTATGGACAATCGTGTGAAATATTTTCAGATCATAAGAGTCTAAAGTACATTTTCACACAGAAGGAACTAAACATGAGGCAACGTAGATGGTTGGAATTTGTAAAGGACTATGACTTTGAGATTAAGTATCATCCCGGTAAGGCAAATGTTGTGGCAGACGCTTTGAGTAGGGTGACTCCATCGGTTTCTACGTTGATTCTAGACATACCGATAGCCTTAGAGACTGAATTCTTAAGGTTTAACCTTGAAGCAGTATCTAGTGTGTCAGCCATGCTTTCGGCCATATCTTTGAGGCCTACTATTTTGGAAAGAATAAAAGAAGTTCAAATGAATGACGCTGAATGCAACAAGTATAAATTGTGCATGGATTCTATTGACAGGACGAATTTCAGCTGCTCGGTTGATGGAATTCTCAAGTTTCAAAATAGATGGTTTGTTCCGGCTGATACTGAACTTAGAAAGGAAATTCTATCCGAGGCACACTCTTCTAGGCTCTCTGTTCATCCTGGAAGTACTAAAATGTACAGAGACCTTAAGCAGCATTACTGGTGGCCTAATATGAAAAGAAATGTGGCAGAGTACGTAGGATCATGCTTGATCTGCCAGCAAGTTAAGGCTGAACATCAGAGGCCTGCAGGGACATTACAACCCCTATCAGTTCCGGAATGGAAGTGGGATCAAGTGACAATGGATTTTGTTACAGGATTGCCTAGAACAGCAAAAGGACATGATGCAATTTGGGTAGTAGTTGATCGTTTGACCAAATCCGCCCATTTTCTGCCTATAAAGATAACACATTCGATGGATCAACTTGCAGAGTTGTATGTGCAAGAAATCATTAGATTGCATGGAGTTCCAAGCACTATAGTTTCAGACCGAGACTCTAGATTTACATCTAAGTTTTGGAAAAGTTTGCATAAGGCTATGGGAACACAACTTAACTTTAGCACGGCCTTTCACCCTCAAACTGATGGACAATCCGAGAGAACTATTCAGATTCTAGAAGATATGCTCCGTGCATGTGTTTTAGATTTCCAAGGCTCTTGGAGTAAGTACCTAGCTCTGGTAGAGTTCTCTTACAATAACAGCTTTCAGGCAACAATAAGAATGGCACCGTATGAAGCATTGTATGGACGAAAATGCAGATCACCCTTGTACTGAGATGAAGTTGGTGAAGCACAGTTACTTGGTCCTGATATTGTGCAGCAAACTGTTGAGAAGGTTGCTCTCATCCGTCAGAGGATCTTAACAGCTCAAAGTCGACAGAAAATCTATGTTGACAGAAGACGCAGAGAGTTAGAGTTTGAAGTTGGCAGTGAGGTTTTTCTTAAGGTATCACCATTCAAAGGAGTTGTGAGATTTGGGAAGAGATGGAAGCTTAACCCAAGATACTTTGGACCTTTCTCAATCTTGAAGAGGATTGGAAAATCAGCATATGAGCTGCAATTGCCAGACTCTATGGAAGGAATCCACAATGTGTTCCATATTTCTATGCTTAAGAAATGCTTGAGGGATCCATCTCAGATTGTGGAACAGCAGAACATTGAAATTCAACCTACACTGACCTATGAGGAGAGACCAGTAAGAATCTTGGATTATGCAGTGAAAGTATTACGCAACAAGGAAGTTCCGCTAGTGAAAGTCTTATGGCATAATCAGAATATAGAGGAGACAACTTGGGAACGCCAGCAAGACATGATGGACCAGCATCCAAGATTGTTCAGGTACTGAATTTTGAGGACAAAATTCTTTTAAGGAAGGTAGATTGTAACACCCGGTTTATTAGAATTAAAATAACCTATTAATCTTCTAAGTGTGAATTTTATAGAATAAAATTCGGGGTAAAATCAATTAGGTTAATAAGTAACTAAGTGAGGGCATAAGGGTAATTGTCAATTTATGTTATGGATAACATATTTAAGGAAAGATTGAATGAGGTATAGCCGTCATACTCATTTCACTCTCGGTTTTCAGCTCAACCCAGCAGAACTCTTTAGGCGATTTCCTCACCGATTCCTCCAACCAAGGTGAGTTTAGATTCGATTAATTGCTGATTTTAGTACCTAGGTAGCTTAAGGATCCCAATGTATGCATTTTGATAATGTTGCGAGTGAGAGATTCTGCTTGAGGGTAAGAGCAGAATCGGGAATGTTAGATAAATAGAAATGTCAGATAAATAGAAATGTCAAACCAACTCCTTAGATTTTTGAATAGCTTAGATTAAGGTTTAACATTCTGTTTATGAATATAGGTGGACAAACCCCCGAAGTAGCTCTTAACCGAGCATTTGCTA
Source organism: Begonia masoniana (assembly GCA_022432975.1). NCBI lineage: Eukaryota > Viridiplantae > Streptophyta > Magnoliopsida > Cucurbitales > Begoniaceae > Begonia > Begonia masoniana. The sequence continues at coordinate 14,284,298 of CM039503.1, read as the reverse complement.
GGAATCCAGGTAAGTAAAGTATTGCTTGTGCCTTCGGGCCTACATCACAAAACAGTAGGTTTGTGCGTGATTGTATGTTTCTGTTATCCATGCATCATGATTTATTAAAAACTACGAAAATGAATTTTCATGTAAGGAATGGTAAGGTATGAACTGTATGCGACAGACAAACTATTAAGGGAGCTAATCCACCCCTTAACTTATGAAGGGATTTATACATTGGGAGAATTGATCCCGCTCCCAAGGGAACCATGGGATCAGATCAAGTGTTAAGGGAATTCATCTGCCCCTTAATTAAGTAGGAGGATGTAGACATTGGGAGAATTGATCCCACTCCCAAGGGAACCATGGGATCAGATCAAGTTGTGAATGAACGTGTATGCCACTGAGATGAGAAAGTAAAAACTGCATGTTTAGGAGTTTAAGTTCAGCATTACTTTACATATATAAATATATTGCTTTACTTGCTTAGCATTAGGCTAATAGATGAGTTTTGTGATGTAGGCGAAGAAGAGTTAGCAGGTGTGTCCCCTGATCATGTTGAGGAGTAGAGGATGTTGAAGGAGTGCATTCAGGCTTCAACTTGGTAACTGATGAGGCGGTTTAGCATGTTGTCTACAGATGAGGAGGTTTAGTGATTAATGATTTAATCTGAGTACATTGAGTTTTTAGTAAACGAGGCTACAGCTGTTTGATTTCGTATTTTTTTTTTTTGAAAATTTCTGATTTTCATGTTCTTACTGATTTTTATCAATACAATGACTTGGAGTGTTATGAATGGATTTTTGGTAAAATGTTTTAAGTCTAGTTGATAGTCGAAGTTTTCTTGGTTTATATATATGTTGTTTAGTCCATTGGTAGGAGTCGAATAATTTTGTATCAGTGGATATGTGTAGAGGTTTATTGCGTTCTGTTGAAGGAAGTTGTGTTGATGTCTATCGGTAGATGTCTTAAGGGGTCACGTGAGTACACGTGTTGGCAGATGTAGTCTATTCGATCGGAAGATGTAGAGTATTAAGTTTGTTGTTTAGTGATCGGCAGGTGCAGTCCGAGGGAGTTAAGTGATTTTGTCGTTTAGAGAATCGGAAGATGTAGTGTGTATATTAATTCTATCGGAAATGGTCATATTGTCGTTATCGGTAGATGTCGTGCGTTTGTCTGTTGGGAGATGAAATTGTGCTGACTTTATCGGCAGATGAAGTCATGTTGACTTCATCGGCAGATGAAGTGGTGTATGGAGTTACGATGACTTCATCGGCAGATGAAGTCGAGAGGGAAGCTGTGTAGACGTTATCGGCAGAGGGTGTTGCGTTGTTGTACACGTCATCGGTATATGAAGCCTACCGAGTGATGTCTTTTGTTTTCATTCCTTCCGGCTGACGTTATCGGCAGAAGTCTTCGGTTTTCTATTTCTGCTTCTTTCGTTGACCTTGTCGTCGGCAGATGACTTCAACATTTCCGTTAAACACCCCAACAATATTTTCTACAGTTTGTCTAACTTCATTGTTGTTTTAAATGATTTTCCGCTGCAAAGTTTTCAAATGTTTTGAATGTTTAGAAAATGTCAAATTTTGAATGTCGAATGAAGTTTTAAAAATTTATCCGAAATTTCTTAGTCATGATAGAGTGAAGTGTAGCGAACCGGGTTTAGATAATTCGGGGCGTTACACCATGTGAGGGTGAACACCCCCGCGTGTTCTTAGAACGGTCCCCGTTCTTAGAACGGGGGACCGTTCTAAGAACGTGGCAAACTATTCTTAGAACATTCATGGTTTGGGCACGTGTGAATCACGTTGACGCTGGGGTGCGCTTGTGGGTGGTGTCCACCCCCCAAATGTACCCCCTGTTCTAGCGGGGGGGGTCCACCACCTAACGCATCTCTCGTTCTTCTGTGCATTGCAAGTGGAGAATGCTCCAGATAGAACAGTTAGGTGTTCTCAGAGAACGGCTAACCGTTCTATTTGTAAATTTCAGAACGGGGGTAATCGGTTAACTGTCAGGAGTGTTTTTAATAGGTTTTTTATAGTTTAAGGTTTATTTTTAGTATAGACATATTTTGAGAGTTTTTTTAATCCAAACTCAAATTTTGATGATTAAAATGATTTTAACTCTAAAAACAATTATAATATATTATGTTTTAAGGTAAAAAAAAATAATATGATGATTTAAAATAAAATAATAAGTTATACGAAAATATTTTATTAGAATATTTATTAAATTATTTAATAGATAAGTACGTAGTAAAAAGTAAAATTTAAAAAAAAATTAAAAACATCATGACAAAATATATTAATATATTATTTTTTAAGGTTATAATGGTAATAGATATTTATGAAATTACTTAATAGATAGATGTACTAAGACAATATTTGATTAAAACAATTATCATGTATTAATATATTACATCAGTTAAAATAGTAATTGAAAAAATATAATAATTCAAAACATTAAAAGAAAATACTAACTTCTACGAAAATAATTATCATGTAATAATATATTATATCTTAAATTTAAAATAATAATTGACAAAAATAAAAATAAGATAAATCAAAATATTAAAAGAAAGTGAGATAGAAATTGACAGCAACATGTCATTTCATCTTAACGATGTGGGCAATGGCTATGTCCTTGTTTTTTATTATTTTTTTATTTTTTATTTTAAAATTGTTTTGTATCTTTTCTACCCTTTTTATTTTCTTAAAATAAATAAATTATATTTTCTATCTCACATCTACTTGTAATGTTAATTTTCTTTTAACCATTTTAATTATTTTTAATTAAATAATTTATATTTTTCCCATCATTTATCAATTTAAATCTTTTTGTAAGGTAAATTTATTATTTTATCTCTTTGAATTTATATAAATATTATTTTATTTACTAAATTAATGTCTTTAACATGGTCAATATTCTATGAAATTAGTTTACTATCAATAATATTGATTAAAAATTCAACAAATAATCACTCGGCTCGACGATCCTTTATTTTTTTTAATCAAAAATTCTTTTAATTTATTTATCTCTTTAAAATTATTAGAAATATTTATTTATTTTTGGCTTGTTAAGCTCGTGACACATGAGTCGGTTCAGGTTGAATGTTTTTTTAGTGAACTTGTTAAGTTTGTTAAACTTGGTTAGTTAGGCTCGTTGAGCCGAAACTTTATAGAATTGAACGGACGTGTTTGTCCTCTCTAACTTCACCTCCCTGTTTAATACCTGCTACATCAAAAACAAAAAAAGGTGGGGACTGTGACATTAACGAATGAGAATTATGTAGCTGATAAAGAATCAAATCGAATATAATAAAGAAAGAGGTTTTATTAATTTACTTCAAAATAAAATATATATTTTTAAAGATTTAACAAAAATCTCAATACCATCTTGCAATAATCTCAATACGAGCAAAGGAAGTGTCGATGTCGACTGCAATGTTTAATTTTTATCACGAATCGTGTAAAATGGTATCGGATACAGCTCTAAATAATATCAAGAAGATATTATCGAACTTAGGAGATATTGTTTCCATCTCTAAAAAAGAAATATATATTTTAAATGGCCTAAAGCCACCCACTCTAAGGCATGTATTTCTTTCTAGTTTTTTTTTTTCCTTCAATTTTTTGCAATAAATATTCTAATTTTTAAACTTATAGTTGAAATTGTTTTTTTACATGTTTATGTGTAATTTAAAAAACAAAAAAAATATTATATTTATGTGTATATTTACTTGAAATTTCCGTGTTTTTTAGTTATTTGTAATTTTTAGATCATTTATTTATATTAAATTTTTACATTATTATCTTATACATATAGGAGAATTATATATATTAATTATTTAATAATTAGTAATGTTAAATTTATTATCTTATCTTAAACTCTGTGTGACAAACATTGATTAGTGCAATTAAAATAAATCAACAATTTTAATAAAGTATAAAATTAAAAACTAAATCTATTCAGGGTTGATCAAATAATTTCGTGAATTAATAATTATTGTCTTGGACAAAAAATACAAATCTCAACCACCAGTCTTAGGTTGTGTTTAAGAAGTGTTCGTTTAACCTACAACCCTATGCTAAAGTAAAGCCAAAGATCCAGCTGCAACTCTCCGACAAAATCAGTAATCGATATTTTGAACGATAAAGGCGGTACACTACTATGGGAAAGAATTAAACAATTTTTTTTTTTTTTTTAAATGGGAGCTATTTTCACTGATCCTGAACGTATAGATGGTCAATGCAACGATGGTTGAAATTGATTTCTCGTGCTCAAGCCAAGTAGACGCTCAATAATTACAAAGTTGACCCTGAATTCTAGTTTCTTCGATTTAATGACATACAAACACGTCGCGTCGATTTTAAATTCAAATTTGAAATTAAAAAGTCCTAGAGGATTAAAAGCTGAAATAGTAGAGGCCACTGCACAAGACAAGACAAAGACAAGACGACAGAAAAATGTGAACATGCTATGTTTTTTTTTTTTTTTGAGATAATTTAATTTAGTGCATAAATTACCTTTACGAGAAATCAACAATCATATAATTAAGGCATGATTAATTTACACTTGTTGATCATACTTAACCTAATGGGTAAGAATCTTATAACACCCATTTAATTAGGGTTAATAAGTTTTCATCACATCTTATATTTCAAACTTTGAGAATTTCATTAAATCGGTACAATAAAAACCAAAATTTGCTTGATCAATTAATAAATCTGACACATTTTGAAATACTATGAAGACGAGACCTATTCTCACAAAAATCATAAGTCTGGATTGAGAGTCGGTGACACGTGAAAAAAAATTATTTTTCGACAACCTAAAAACATCATATATTTTTTTTAGAAGCATGCCTTGATATTTTTCAATTTTTTTGTCGAATTTATGATGATATTTTTTTTTATAAACCATAAATATTTTTAAAAAATGAAATTATCAAACTAAATATTATATATTGACGTCAATTTCTCAAACTTTGGATTCTTAAGGAAAATGGAACACATCATCATAACGTCATTCTTCAAATTTTTAATTAAAAGAAAAATCTCGAATTTAATGTGACATTGCAACGCTAGATTCTCCCATCGAGATATTAGAAACTGTGATTAATAAAGTTTTATAATATAATGACATAGCATCGTAACATCAAAATTAATTAATTCAAACTTTGAATTAAAAAGCTTAAATCTTCAAGACCATGCAACTAAATTACATATTCACAGTAGATAAATTAATTAACTAATTAATAATTATTTACATATTACTTTTTAAAGAAACTAAAACTTAGATATTAATTATAAATTGTAACGACCCCGTTCCCAGCAAGATATTGTCCGCTCCTGGGATTGGGCCGCAACCCAATATCCTCCCCTCACGGCTTTGTTTGGCGAGAACACTTCCCGGAAGGTCACCCAACCTGAAATTACTCTCGCCGGAGCACGCTTAACTTCGGAGTTCTTATGGGATCTGTTGTCAATCGTGCTCCAAAACGCATCTTGCTATTTAGGGAGGGATCTCTTACATATGTTTCATTTCCATGTACTTCTCCAAGCGATGTTGGTTCGTAACGGCCACTCCTTCAACGCCAGACGGCCAGTAGAACCCTCCGGCCCAGGTCAGCCCCAGGATCCGCGGAGCTTTACCCACCTCCGGCCCAGGTCAGCCCCAGGATTCGCGGAGAATGGGTGGTTTCCGTAAAGCGTTGAAAGACGGGTCGTCACAATCACCCCCCCTCGGGGGCCCAACGTCCTCGTTGGCCACATTTCCGGTTGGGTACAGGCTCTGATACCATTTGTAACGACCCTGTTCCCAGCAAGATATTGTCCGCTCCGGGGATTGGGCCGCAGCCCAATATCCTCCCCTCACGGCTTTGTTTGGCGAGAGCACTTCCCGGAAGGTCACCCAACCTGAAATTACTCTCACCGGAGCACGCTTAACTTCGGAGTTCTTATGGGATCCGTTGTCAATCGTGCTCCAAAACGCGTCTTGCTATTTAGGGAGGGATCTCTTACATATGTTTCATTTCCATGTACTTCCCCAAGCGATGTGGGTTCGTAACGGCCACTCCTTCAACGCCAGACGGCCAGTAGAACCCTCCGGCCCAGGTCAGCCCCAGGATCCGCGGAGCTTTACCCACCTCCGGCCCATGTCAGCCCCAGGATCCGCGGAGAATGGGTGGTTTCCGTAAAGCGTTGAAAGACGGGTCGTCACATAAATTCCACTTTTCCCTTATCCTTCTTTAAAGTGTGTCAAGGCCATTCATTATTATTCTTTTGTACTATCGTTCACCACTCAGCCATTTGCTTTTCCAAAAGCAAATTGAAAAACATGGGCAATAATTATTAGGTCTCCACATCTTCATTATCCCCTATCAAATTAAATAAAAATAATAAAATATTATTAAATACTTCAAATAAAACCATATCAATAGTAAAAAAATCTATAAAAAATAATTGAGAAATAAGAATTGACATCATAAGTTATAGTTTTAGCTACGACTTTGAAAAATCGAACCTGTCATATGTGCATTAAAAACATTTGGCAAAACAAACGGGAAAAGTCTATGGTGATAATATCACAATCTCATGTGTAATAAAATCTATAGTTAATCTATAAACATTTTTGGGATAAAAATATTAAAATTATTGCTCGAAACGCTGAAATATTTCCAAACGCATTTCCAAAAACACGAAACTGCCAAAAAACCTCCGAGATCTAGGAAAGTTGAGTCACTTTCTTACCACAATTGACGGCGATTACGCTTTTGAAGCATAATAACAAACTAATAATACTATCTTACTAATAATGTAAATCGCTGAATGTCGGTGAATTACTGTATAATTACATAATGCAAGGGAAGAAATATTAGAATATCTATCTATTAGATCTTACTGAATTCATTCTTGATAATATCTAAGCGTATATATCTAGGAATAAAATAAAATTATATAGTTCTCAATGGTAGACAAGTATAAAAAATCTCTATATTTTTATGAACAAATAAAGTACATTTATGAATTTATGATTGTTACTTGTGAATGAGGGGAATAATGAATTTATGCTTGCTACTTCTATTTAATAGAAAACTAGCATTGTGTCAGTCTGGCTTGTGAAGACAAAATTTTATGGATTGTGAGAGTTCTACTCATACTAGTGGGGGTGCACAATCACATATCGTTTGTAATAGTAGAAATTAAGTAGTTTATAAATAGTCTAATTAGAATAATGTGTTTTGGACTAATCTAAAAAAATAAATTTATGCGCATTTCAGATCAATAAGGACAATATTATACTGGGAACCCAATGAGACTCCAAAAATATTTTAATAATAAAAAAATATAGTTTTGATGTTTTGAATTACTCAAGGAAATGGTTACTAAATATAATAAGATCCAATTTAAAAAAAAAACATTAAAAACTTCGAAATACAATTGGTTTTTTGTCAGGAATTGCAGGTTACCACCCTTTGAATATATTTCTGTTTAGCAGAACTGACCACAAATCATTCAATCTTTCTATATTAAATGATAAAATAATTAAGAAAGCAATAATATTTATTGAGTGATGAATCCCATCATTACATGCAAGGAAATCTCAACTAACCAAGCCAAACCTCAGCCCAACAGCTATTCCTCCCACTCCCACGTCTCTTACAGTTACACAGACAATGCAGCAAACAAAGAAAATAAAAAGCTCTTTATTTTATATGACATTCATTCGATTTATTCAAAGGAACGAGGTGGGAAATTCACCACAAAACACTAATGAAACCCAACCTATTTTTCCTCGTGACTCAAAGAGTCGAATTGACCATTGTGAACCGGTGCTCGATTTCTTTCACCCACTTTTTGCTGATTAGGAAGTTCTTCGCTAGGACATCTTTGACTTCGATGAGGGGTTTGGACGCAAACAAAGCTTCTCCGATGTGCTGAATTCCGGGGTTTTGGCTAGTGAGCGTGGCAAACCCGATGGCTTCGGTTTTGCCGACGTTTATTTGGAAGTGGATGAGGCCTTGTGGGAAGCAAATCACATCTCCCTTGTTTATTACTTTGGCGAATAGTCGGTGCTCCGGATTGTTGGTGACGAAACCGGCGTAGAGAGTGCCCTTGATGACAACGAAAAGCTCTGCCGCTCGGTTGTGAATGTGGGGGGGATTCAAGCCGTCAAGGGCGAAATCGATCCGTCCCATCGACACGCCATTAGTGTTCAAACCGGGGAGGGTATCAACATCTACGAGAGTAACTATCGACCCCAAATAATTATTAGAGTTTGCCTTGACGCTTAGGATTCCGGGATATACGAAATCATCGATCGTTGCCAATTTTGGATCCTTGCATACTCTTCCGTTCACATAAACTATAACACTCAAGTGAAAAGTCCACTTATTAGATTCGAGAAATCCAAAAAAATAAAAATAAAAACGGACATTCACTTACTCTTGGATTCGTTATCGGCAACACAAATGTCTTGCAGAGGGGTCGGATCGTAAGACGAAACAATGGCGGCCAAAGCCAAAACGAAGAACACAGAGAGAAACCCACGAACACTCTTTGCCATTAATGCACTTTTTTTCTTTCTAGGCTGTGGAATGATGAAGCTTGGGAAGATGAACGTCTATTTATAGGTGAACAATATAGTGTTTGAATTGAAGAAGTGATAGAAACGATGTTAGCTCGATAAAAATAAAAATAAAATTTGAATTTCGTTACGTCTTATTCACTATAGATATTCGAAACAAAAAAAACGTTCCAAAAAGTAACAACCCTATTATTGTCAAAATAATCAGATCAAGGATTTGTATCTCAATAAAGTTGATCACTTCTCATATTGGTATTAATAGTTTTTAATAAATCAAAATCGAACAATATCTTTGGACCACCACCGTATTAATCACAATTTAATCACGTCACAAAAATGTCTTAAGCACTACATGTGGGCATAGGTAATTAATGAAAAAGGGACAACCTAGAGTACTTAGTTTGAGAAATAAATGAAATTTTAAGCAAAGTAAAGCAAGAAAAGAAGTATCCGTTGGTCGTCACATGCATTTTCACTATCTGTACCCAACTTGATAATTGAAGTTGCATTATTGTTCTATAATAAAGTTTGAGGTGGAAAATGATAATTAAAGATATTTTTGAAAAAATAGAAATAGATGTCTGTAGAGTACATACGCCAGAGTCCGTCACGACGAGAACGAAAGACACGTGAATGAGTTTCATGGAGATAAATTAAGGTTTCCTTTTTTTTTTAAATGTAAAAGTCTACAACACTTCCTAACATCGTCAAATAATCACTCTTTTTCTATAGAACACTTCACTGTCCTTTCCTAGCTTTATAAGCTTTTGATCGAACTATTCCGGTCAAACAGACGTTATTATGCGTTAAATACGGCAAATTAAATACAAATGTATACACTTAACTTATTTATTTTTTTAGATTGATATTAAATTGACATTCTAATTTATGTATTTTTATGTGACACAATAATGTGATTCCTGTTGATTGGTTAAAATATTTTATATGTGAAATATTCTATAAATGCACAAATGAAACAATGTAGATAAATGTTCACTTGAGAGCCTAAAACACTTTATTAGATAGAGAGAGATATAAAAGAAACTAACGTTATATTTTTAGAGGAAAAGTTGACCCATGACTTGATAAAATCAAAGATGGACGAATGAATTTGGAGTTTTAGCAATAGAAACAAAATGATTGGCTGCAACATTTTGTGTAGCTCTGTTCATGATAACATGTGAGACCTATGTCTAGGGTTAGCATGTAATTCGAGAATGATCATGACATAAAATTATAAGTTATGAGTAGCGGCTGTCTAGTATGTCCTGTAAATGAAAGAATAATTATAAAATTACCGAAAATCAGAAAAGTTGTATAATCTGTCGTGTTTTGGACAACTTGAGGAGAGACTAAGTCACTTTAATTAATAAGACCGTTGTTGGGATAAGACCCAGAAGCTAATTTACATGAATCTTTTTCAAAACTGACAATATTACATTAAAAAAATTGAATATTTCACGCAAAAAAAAAAAAAAAAAGACCCAGAAGCTAATTTACATGAATCTTTTTCAAAACTGACAATATTACATTAAAAAAATTGAATATTTCAGGCAAAAAAAAAAAAAAAATTATAATTAAGAACTTTCTGGAAATATTTTTGGGCATTTTCAAGCACGTCGATTAAACTTTTTATTTATCCTTTTCTTCCTTATTTAGGTTTAATTTCAAAGTGTAATTCAGATGCGTTGTCACATCAAGCATGAATCTCAGCTACCAATCCGTAGTCTCAAGTTCAACAACTATTCTTCCTATGTTCTACACAAAATAAGCGACAAAAATAAAAGAAATATCACTTTTATTTACTATTCACTTTATTCAGCAACCAGGGATAACAAACGACAGGAAATCACACAATATTACCCATACTACACATTGTTGCTATGAAGAATTCATCAGTCTGAAACAATCGTTTTAAACCTGCCAATAATGCGTTGAACCGTTGCTTTGTCGATTTGGAAGGCCGACGTGAGAGTGTCAGGATTAACATATGGAGTGGAGTTAAACAAAGCCTGCCCAATGTGCTGGACCCCAGGATTTTGGCTTGTGAGCATAGCAAAAGCGAGGGCATTGGTGGTTCCAATGTTCAACTGGAAGTGGATGAGGCCAATTGGAAAACAAATCATATCTCCTTTCTTTAATACTGTCGCATAAAGCTTGTGATCTGGATTGTTGGTGATGAAACCTACGTAGAGAGTGCCCTCAAGAACAACAAAAAGCTCAGAAGCCCGATTGTGAATGTGGGGAGGGTTAAGACCGTAAGGGGCAAAATCGACTCGACCCATGGATATACCAAGAGTGTTGAGGCCAGGCAAAGTGTCAACATCTACTAAAGTAACCTTCGAGTTCAAATAATTTTTAGTGTTTCCTGGAACGTTGATTCCTTTATACACGAAATCCGCTATCGTGACATTTGCAGGGTCCTTGCATGGATACCCGTTTAAGAATACTGGCGTATACATAACGAAATCCTTTAATTAGATATCGAAAAAAGAAATATAACAAATTGAAATAAGGAAAACTAAAATTTACGTACCGCCTGTGTTTTTATTTGCAACGCAGAAGTCTTGTAAAGGGGCGGGATCGTAAGCCGAGAGAATCGAAGCCGAAGAAAAAATTAAGAACACGACGAGGAAATGAACACTCATTTGCATGATTGAAAGTTTTTCTTTTGTGTAAATTACTTTGATCTTCCTGTTGAGGATTGATACCTATTTATAGGTTAGATATCCCCCATATGTATTCTTGAGTTGATTAAAATATTAGGTGATTCTGGCTAAATTATAATATCAAATAGGATTTAAAAACATTGCTTTTGACTTTATTTTTTTTTAACCATGTTTCAGTATTTATTTCCATCAATAAAACCCCTTTTCATTGATCCAAATAATGAAGCTATTGCAATAAACCGAAAAAGAGTGATAACTTAACACAATGATTAACTACAATAACTCGATATTTGTCCTAACCGGGCCTTATAAGAAATGCCTGATTTAACCCTTATACAAAACAATCTAAACGTAAATTCTTATTATAGACTATTCATCGAAACACATGGTGTAATATTTCAAGAAGGTAGGCACGATAAAATCAAAAGTGGACGTGGATGGCAAACTATTATTTTTAATATTATAAGGGAACACTTAAGGATTTGCTTAGGTGGGACGATCATGGGAACATGAGAAATCATTAAAGTCATATGCATAAAAGAAATAAAAGTCCATGATGATCAAAATCTTTTCTTATTTGGAATATACACTGAAAATTATAATCGAGTCATGTTTCCCATGCTCTCATGTATTTAATTTATGGTAAAGTATGTTTTATCTTTATTTTCTCAAATTATATGGGATTTGTTAGTAATTATTTTAATTACTATATGGTTTGATTCAGTTTTTCAAGAGACTCCATCAAAGACAATTGTTCATGTTGTACCCCGTCAATGGAAACTCTTTGATGGAAAGAGTTTATAAGGGGTCATTAGTTGAAGGTCCCCTAAGGCTATTTTCTCATTTTTACGGAATACATCATCAATCGCGAGAAAGCCACATGTAATTTCTGGCAGATTAAGACTACGTGTAGTTTGGTTATCATACAGAAGACATAAAGTGAACTACGTGTAGTCTAAGAAGAAGCAAATAACATTATTGCGCCTCACGGGATTTGAGCGCTGGAACTTAATTACCAACAATTTTGAATTTTAATTAAATATATTATTTATTATTTTAAAGGCTACAATAAAAACATAAAGTCGAACTTCTTGGGATTTGAACCTAGCTCTACTGGAAAATGAACAAGGTGGGTGGCCACTAGGCTAAGTTGTTTTTATTGAAAAAAGGGTAAAGTGCAATTTGGCCCTTACAACTAGATGAAATGAGCAATTTACACCGTAAAACTTGAATAATAGGCAAGAACAACCTTAATGTATTGATAATGGACAATATGGCTCATACCGTCATAATTTATGTCAAAAAGTAACGTTTTTTTATTTGTTCATTTTTTTCCGAAATGCCCCTCACTGGACCGAACCGGACCAGACTGGTTCGGCTAATTCTACTCTATTTTTTTTTTAAATCCTATTTCTCGAAAAAGAGAAGACGGAGGAATAGAATTAAAAAAAATAAAAAACCAGAGTGCAATTAGCCGAACCGGTCTGGTCCGGTTCGGTTCGGTCCAGTGATGGGCATTTCGAAAAAAAATGAACAAATGAAAAAACGTTACTTTTTGACATAAATTATGACGGTATGGGCCATATTGTCCATTATCAATACATTAAGGTTGTTCTTGCCTATTATCCAAGTTTACGGTGTAAATTGTCCATTTCACCTAGTTGTAAGGGCCAAATTGCACTTTACTCTTGAAAAAAACTACTTTTGTATTATAATAATGTTTGTGATACGTTAGTTACAAAATTATAAATTTAAAATCATAATAATTGATGATACAATATGGTAGAAAATGTCAAAAATTATTCTGTTATGCATTAAAAAATAAAATGAATAATTTATAGTTTATATTAATTCATGTTCATATATTATGCTTTTTTAAATATGAACATTTTGCTTAATTAATTCAATTGTTGAATGATCTGTATAATTTGGTTAATTATTGAGTAGCCACAACATCTTTAATTATCCAAATTTATATATATAAAGTTTTAAGGATCATATTGTGACACTTATTGTGATTAATTACATGAATATAATAGATTTTATCCCACAGGAATCTCTATTGTATTTGTATAATTAATTATGATAAAATATCGAATTATATTTTTTAAGTTGACCACATGTATTAATAAAAGAAACATGATTCAATAGTTTTATCATAAAATTATATGAATCTTATTGAATTTAAACTTTAGCTCACAGACAAGTTTTATGTCACTTGATTCATAATCTTTGAGCATGATTTATATTGATAAAACATGATTTGTGTTGTTGGTCTCATATTGTAGTTAATAAGCATGTCTATTTATTTATTTTGTAGTTATAAATATTGGTAATTTCTATGATTTCAAATGTGATATTCCTGAATTGAACGGTGAAAACTATAAGTCTTGGAAGGAGAAAATCCTGCTCAAAATGGGACTGATGGACATTGATTATGCTAAAAGAAAAGATGAGACAATTATTACTCCTACTAGCAGTAAGGAAGATCTTATTTTTAATGAGCGTTGAGAGCGATCTAATCGCGTCAGCATTATGTATATAATGACTAAAATCTGTGCTAGTAAACGAGGTTCAATTGGTGAGCATAAAAATGTCAAAGATTTGCTGAAGTCTATTGATCAACAATTTGAGACTTCAAATAAGGCACTTGTCAACACCCTAATAATGAAGTTTTTATCATTAAGGCTCATATCAGTGAAAGGTGTGCATGAGCACATGATGGAAATGAGGGACATTGCAGCTCAATTCAAAATACTTGAGGTTGACATGTCTGACTCCTTTCTTGTGCACTATATTTTGAACACTCTTCCACAAACATACGGACCCTTCAAAATATCTTACAACACACATAATTATAAATGGTCTATCAATGAAATATAAACCATATGGAAATGGGTGAGAGTGCATATGTGGCAACACAAGTAAAGAGCCAGCGTCAAGCCAAAAAGAAGGAGAAATGTAAGATACCTATCCAAGATAGTGAAATCAAGAAAGAATCCAGGTGTTTCTTCTGTAACAAGAAGAGACACATAAAGAAGGATTGCACCAAATATAAAGTTTGGCTTGAGAAGAAAGGTACGTTAATCTCACTTGTTTGTTTTGAATCTAATATGGTTAATTCTATTAGTGACACATGGTGGATTGATTCGGGTTCTACAATTCATATTTCAAATACCTTGCAGGGTATGAGAAATCTAAGGAAGCCATTGGGAAGTGAGCAATGCATCTATACATGCAGCAAGATGTGTTCACATGTGGAAGCCATTGACACATGCACTTTAACTTTAAGTAGTGGTTTTGTACTAGAGCTTGAAAATATATTTTATATTCCTAGTTTTTCTAGGAATTTGATTTCTGTATCGAGACTTGTACCATTGGGATATTCCTTTAACTTTTCAGATATAAACTTCAGTTTATTTTACAAATCTGATCTTGTTGGGAATGATATATTGTCTGATGTTCTTTTTTTTCTCAATTTACAAAGTGATAGTACTTATAATGCTATGCATGTTTATGTTGGTAATAAAAGATATATTACAAATGAAGACTCTTCCATCTTATGGATCCGGAGATTGGGACATATCTCCATAGAGAAAATTAAAATATTAGTAAATGATAAAGTACTTTGTGCTTTGGATTTTATTGATTTTAACACTTGTGTGGACAGCAAACCAACAAGAGTAAAAAAAGTGCAAAAAGGAGTATTGACATATTAGAAATCAATCATACAGATATTTGTATTCCGGTTATAGACTTTTATGGTCTTAGATACTTCATCTATTTCATAGATGATTTTTCGCGATATATGTACATCTACTTGCTTCATCATAAGGATGAAGCACTAGAAGGCTTTAAGGTTTTCAAGGCTGAAGTAGAAAAATAGAGCGCTATGCAAATAAAGATCGTAAGAAGTGATAGAGGTGGTGAGTATTATGGTAGATACATTGAGAATGGACAAACACCTGGTCTATTTGTAAAGTTTCTTCCAGAGCATGGAGTAGTTGTTCAATATACTATGTCTGGTTCTCCGAACCAGAATGGTGTAACTGAAAGAAGAAACCAAACATTATTGAATATGGTGAGGAGTATGCGTAGCAGCTCCAAACTTTCGGATTACTTGTGGACTAAGGCACTTAAGACGGCCGTGTATATATTAAATCGAGTTCCAACAAAGGTTGTTACTAAACCGCCATTTGAGTTATTTGGAAGCCGAGTTTACAACATATACGCATAACCCTTAAATGCCTTAAATGCATCTTATAGCACCAAAATTGTGGAATCAAAAAATGCCCATCTCATATTCTTAGTTTTTGAAAATCCTTCAGGTTGTTTCATATAAACTTGTCCAATCAAGAAATGTCAATCTCATAGCACTAGAATTGTTGAATCAAGAAATGCCAAATTTTTTTAGAATCACTTGATTAGTGGGAGTGATCAGTGAAAGAGATCACATTGATGTTCAACCTTGTAAATCAAGTGATAGATTGATTATTATGAATCACACTCCTCAAGACCAAATGAGTGTTGAACAATTAATCATTGAAGCTCCACAAGTTGTTGATAATAATCAAGTAGATCAAGTTCTTGAGAGAATACCAGAAATTGTTGATCAACGAGTTGAACAACATATTTCTCAAGAAAATGTGGAAACAACATTAAGAAGATCTAATAGAAAAAAGAAACCGGCAATCTCTAGTGAGTATTTTGTGTATTTACAAGAATTGGATTATAATATTGGAGCTGAAAATGATCCTGAAACATTTTCACAAGCCATGAGTTGCAAAGAATCAAACTTATGGTATAATGCTATGAAAGATAAGATGGATTCTAGGAGTTCTAATAAAGTTTGGAATCTCGTCAAGTTGCATGTTGGTGTAAAAGCCATGGAAAGTAAATGAGTTTTCAAAACTAAGAAAGACTCATTAGGACACATTGAGAGATATAAAGCCAGAGTCTTAGCTAATTAATTCACTTAGTTGGAAGGAATCGACTACACGGAGACTTTTTCTCATGTATCTAAGAAAGATTCTCTTCGTATTATTCTAGCATTAGTTGCACATTTTGACTTTGAGTTGCACAAATAGATGTGAAAACGACATTTTTAAATGGAGATCTCAATGAAGAAGTTTTGTACAACCTTGCTCTGTATTTTCCACTCCTAATAAGAAGAGGAAGAATAAACCACCTTGACTCACAACAAAGTGAAAACAAAATCATTGAACTCTCGGTTAAACTCACTGAAGAGAAGGAGGAACTCGAAGCAATGCCTCTGATTTTTCATTCACAAAAATTGAGCTGAAGTGGTGTTAAGGTTGGTTTAAATACCTCATCTCTTTAGCAAATTAGAGCTACAAATCATGGTCCAAAGATGGCTGAAGATGGAGGCCAAAATAAGATGCATTTGGCCAATCACATGGCCGCTGTTTTGCCATTTTTAGCAATGCTCTTTCTCTCCCTAAATGTTCTTTTCAAGATGATCCTTCTTCCACTAAAAATCAGCCAAGGAGTCCCCCTTGCTAGTCATATGGTTCGGGTCTTCAATCATATGCTAAAATGTCTAGAATGCATGAAATAAATCGGTTACAATAAATTGTGTCAAGGAAGACAAATTCCTTCTTCTTTCTTGGGGTGGTCGAGGATGCTTATTTTGCTTGCAAGGTGGCTTGGCTTCTCCAAATCTTGTGCTCCATTGTTCTTCAAGTCATCAAGAAGGGAATGGTCGAAATTGATCTCCTCAAGTGAGATGCAAATCGGTTGCTCTTTGGTTCCCAAAACTTGTCTCCATTTTGTCTTTGACTTATGCTTTATCATCCATACTAAAAATGAAGAACATATAACATGAACAAACAAGTTAGAGTACCTTTTCGCTCGAGGTTTTGGAAGTGGATCTCGTGGCACATCAAGAAAGCTTTATGCTATTTAGGTGCCAACATCAATATTATGTCACTCTCAATCTATCAAAAACGAGAACTTGGTGGAGCTAAATCTTCATTTGCAACTTATAACTAGTAGATAGATCTTTAATCTATCTGAGAAAAATTATCAAGGATGTTTTGGGAAAAGTAGATAAATTGATTTTTTCAGCATACTTTATTATAAGACGACCTTTCTTAGCGATTAGGAAAACACTTATTGAAATTCAAAGGGTAAAGCTAAAAATGAGGTTTTAAGGACAAGAAGTGACATTAAATGTTTTTGAAGCAGTTAAGTATCCTAATGATTCTTATGAGTGCCTTAGACTCGATGTGATCAAGGACGTTGTCGACAAAGTATTTGCAAAGACTTACCTTTCAGACATGATGAAGCTTCCATCGTTAATCCAACCATTGAAGATGAGCTAGAGATTGACAAGCAACTATGTATTCTCGAAGCTAATTCTAAAATGGTGGATTCAATGATATAACTTGAATCATTAGCGTTGAAACTAAAAAGAACACTCATTTCAAACCATCAATTGAAGATCCACCAACTTTGGAGCTGAAAACATCACCAAAACACTTGAGATATGCATTCTTTGAAAAGGATTCTAAACTACCAGTCATCATCGCAGTCGACCTAACCACCATGGAAGAAGACAAATTGCTAAAAGTGCTTAGAGAATACAAGAGAGAACTAGAAGTGTTAAGTGCAGATATCAAAGCAATCAAGTTATCTATCTACATGCACAAGATTTTCATGGAGGATGACTACAAGGCAACAACTGAGAACCATCATTGATTGAATCCTATCATGAAAAAGATAGTCAAGAAGGAAATCATCAAATGGTTGGACGCAGGAATCATCTACACACTCTCTGACAGTTGATAGGTCAATTCCATCCAATGCATTATAAGGAAAGGTGGTACGACGATGATCAACAGAGAATAAAAGGAGCTCATCCCAACAAGGACCATCACCAGATGACATGTTTGAATGGACTACATGAAGCTCAAGAAAACCACTTTAAAAGACCATTTTCCTTTACGTTTCATTGGTCAAATGCACAATGGATTAGCAAGATAAAAGTTCTATTGTTTTCTACATGGATACTCGAGTTACAACCAAATTGCCATAAACATTAAGAAAAGACTACATTCCTATGTTCCTACGACACATTTTCTTGCAAGAAAATGTCCTTTGGACTCTACAACACTGCAGCCACAATTCAAAGATGCATGATGGAGATATTTTAGACATGATAGAGCAGACAATCAAAATCTTCATGGATGGCTTCTTAGTCTTCAGAAATTGATGACAATTGCCTAAAAAATTTAGAAATGATGCAGTAAACATGTGTGAAAAAAAATCTGGTGTTAAATTAGAAAAAGTGTCATTTTATGGTAAAGAAGGAATTTGTGCTAAGAGATCAAATTTTAGAAAAAGAGATTGAAGTTTATAAGGAAAAACTGGAGATTATCGAGAAACTTCTATCTCCAACCTCTATAAAAGGTGTCAGAAGTTTTTGAGACATCTTGGATTCTATAGACACTTCATCATAGACTTTTCCAAGATCTCAAAACCTCTTTGCGACTTGCTAGAAAATGACAGCAAATTTGAATTTGATAAGGATTGTTTGAAGCTTTTCTTGCAATGAAAAAGAAACAGTTACCACTCTTGTAATTATGACACCAAACTAGGCACTTCTATTCGAGGTTTGCAAGCAATTGTACAATTGGAACCATTTTGGGTTAGCATAGAGACAAGATATTCCAAGTCATCTACTATGCAAGCAAAATGCTAAATGAGGTTTAGCAGAACTACTTCACCACTAAAAAGGAATTGTTTGCAAATTGTACGCATTGATAAGTTTGTATCATACATCACAGAGCAAATGTGATCGTGTAGACGAACCATGCCATAATTAAATATCCCATTTTTCAAAAGGATGGCAAGCCCAGACTGATAAGGTGAATTTTATTATTGCAAGAATTTGACCTAGAATGAAAAGAGTGAGGAGGAGATGGCTGAGATGGAGCATCCTCTATAAGAGTATCATGAGTCGTTGAAGGAGCTATAGGAGAAAATGCAGAGGTGAATGACAGATGATCGGTCTTGAATACTCATTCACCTCGGATGTCAACGATATCCATATGGCCTAAGGTAAGGTTGTACACATCCATGGCTTTTTCTTTTCTAAATGACTCGTCTGAAGGGACTCTTATTCCATAACAATCCATAATCTTCTAAATCAGCACATTATATGGAAGATTTTTGGTACAAATGCTGAGAATGTCAGCCATGTGACTAAGAACACGTACTCTAGATTAAATCTCTTTTTGTCATATATTTTTTTCATGAAGTTAAGATCCATGCAACTCACATACTCTCGTTGTCCATCACAGAATAGAATGGTGTGAGAAAGCAAATTATGGATTACTCGTGCTTTGACATTCAGTTCCTTCGAATTCAATTTATAAAATATTCTAATCTTGGGATTGCAGTGGATCTTTTGAAGCAAGTCAACTCTTCCCTTGTTTAATAAACTCGTAATCTTGAGAAGCTTGGAAATACAATTCACTATGCTCATCCATCAGAAATCCAATCATCTCATTTATAATACTCGGATTTAACTTAATTTTTTGACCGAGAATATAGGATTTGACATCTAGAGGTTATGTCATACCTATTGAATTTGCATAAAATAAACGAACAATTCTTTCATATTTACGACCTCCTAGATTGCACAATCTAAATAATTCAACTCATAACAATAATTTCTCAATGCCCAATGATTGAAAACTTAGAAAATCTACTATTATAGAGCGGTTTTAAATATCATCCTTGTACTTATCTCGACTGGCATTCGTCTTAAATCCAGAGAGAAGTATTTGGTCGGAGGACTAGGGGATGAGATGATTCACATTGTGCTTGAGTTCTCTTATGTTTCAAAGTAAGCTTATAAGCTCTTGATGCCATTGAACTTGAAAAATGTAAAGACTTTTGAGGGAAAGTTGAAAACTTATGATTTGGAACAAAAATCACTTTGGTCCCAGATTTTTGAAGAAACTATATAGGGAAAACAAGCAAAATTAAGGAGAGAATCAATTTCTATGCTCAAAATTAGGGAGAGAATCAGAGTCAGTATTTCTAACCAATTCCAAAAGAAGTTTCTTTGGGATGTCATAATCTTAAATCACTAGTCACACGAAGATATTAAAAAATCCATTTGACCGCATTTATGTTCGACTCCTTGGGGGAATCTTGAAACCTAGCACACAGAGGATATCCAATCTATTTGCAATTAAGTATAACCAATCATACCGTTATATTTTTTTATGCCCACACTCTTGTTAATTTCATCTTGATCAAATTTAGTGGACATGCTCTTTAACACTCACTTGGTTCAGATTCTAAATCTCTTAAATAGCTCTTTAACTGATTTTCTTAGTTTAAAATTATTCTTGCTTTTGATTGCTTGATTAGTAAACTAAGAAAATATCTTAGTTCATCCATCACACTCATTTCAAGTTCAATTGTACTGATTCTACAAACAATTTGTAAAGTGATTCCTTGTTGCACCAAAAATAATATCATTAACATAAATTCGTACAACAATTATTTCCTTACCCTTGCGTTTAGTGAACAAGATAGAGTTTATCTTTCCTATCTTAAAGTCTCTATCTAAATTAAATTTGATAAATCTTTCATACTACAACCTTGGTGTTTGCTTTACTTCATAAAGTGCTTTGTCGAGCTTGTAAACATGATTTTCCTTATCATTTCTTTCGAAGCCTAAGAGTTGTTCAACATAAATTTTTTCCATGATATATCTACTGAGAAAAACACTTTTAACATCCAAGTGATACAAGGTAAAATTCTTAAAATAAGCAAAGGCAAAAAGAATACAAATGGAATTTAAACGAGCTATGCAAAGATTTCCTCAAAATCAATGCATTCTTCTTGTTTGTAATCCTTTGAAATCAACCTAGCCTTATTTCTTACAGCTATTTTATTTTGTCCAATTTTTTCTTGAATACTCACTTGGTTCCATTAAGTGTTATTTTAGTCTAGAGACTAGTTTCCAAACTTTTTTTTTTCTCTCGAATTGGTAAACCTCTTCTCTCAAAGCTATTATGCAATTCTAATCAATTTTGGCATCACCAGAATTCTTGGATTCAATTTAAAAGATAAAGGCTATGTTTGCATAATATTTTCTAAGGAAAGACCTAGTCTTAATGCCTAAGATTGGGTCACCTAGAATGTTGGTAATGGTGGATGACTCGAGCATACCTTCAATCTTTGTGTAGATTGTCATTGTCATTCTCGATAAAGATTTCTTAGGGTGTATTCTCTTTGATTAACATTATCTTTATCTTTCAAATTGAGAGTTTCAACCCTTTCAAGATATTTGTTCAACTTCACATTGTTTGACGATTGGATGGTTTCAATGTAACACCCGACAACTTCAACCAGGTGACTTCCTAACTGTATTAACGGTCATGAATATTCAATCTTCACGGTTTAGAATTTTATGCCAAGCTTAATTAATTACATGTGGATTTAAACTAGGTTGAGTGGCAAAGTTGTAATAATGGAGGATTGAGACCAGTATTTAAAGAAAAAGGAAAGGATTCAAACCTCATTTAAACCGCTGTAGCCGCCATCTCTTACTCTCGGCGATTTCCCCTCCCGAGCTCTCGCTCTCTGTCAGCTGGAAATCCCTCTTCCGACGATCGGTTTCCTTGCTGCTTCTCGGCTACTTTGTGCTCGAGGTACGAGTTTGGCAATGTAGCTATCTTTTAGTCGTTAAGCTCTATTTTTAGCTATGTGTTGAAGTTCTGGATTCTTCAATGGACGAGTATTAGTAAGGGTATTTTAGAATCTGAAAGTGGTAATGTCATTCCGAATCGATTTTGGACATTAAACAACCAACCCTGAGTTATCGCTAATTGAATCTGTCTGTTTTGGGTTTTGGATTTCAAACTGCACAGAGAACTATACTACGGATTCGGGAGTGACTTTAGCTATTAGATCCTAGGATGACTTGTGGTTAGGACTAATAGGGTTTTGTTTTAACTACTGCAATGTAAATGTTTTAGGTGAAGAGGTTTGAAGAGAAAGGAGCTCAAATTGCTAAGGAGACCAGGTAAGTGAATGTGTAGGTTTCTCGGTCATTAGGACCCTACATCAAAGGATACTAGGTAGAAACTCATACTATGACTAGAAGTTTACCTTATGTTACTGTCTAATGTTTATGCTGATGATTAGCTCAATGGTAAGGTTTCATGTCGAATGGTGCTCTGTTCTGTAGCTTGATGATTTAAGAATCTTCATGTTCATGCATCATGAATGTTTTATGCATATGAAAATGTTTTAAGAGTATACTTTCTCATGAACAAGATAAGAATATAAAACTTATGCAACGTGAATTAAGCGAGGGTTGGGGGCGG
Organism: Begonia masoniana; assembly: GCA_022432975.1. NCBI lineage: Eukaryota > Viridiplantae > Streptophyta > Magnoliopsida > Cucurbitales > Begoniaceae > Begonia > Begonia masoniana. Next base: position 14,261,683 of record CM039503.1, on the reverse strand, counting down.
TTTGGCGTATGTCACTGTCCAAAAGAAGGACCATGATATGACCCGCAAGGGAACTATGTGCACTCTCACTGTCAAACCCCCTTTACCGGCACAAATCCTCCCTTAATCCACACAACGTGAACGAAGAATATGAACGATGAACATGAATGATGTATATGAATGATGATTATGAACAATGAATATGAACGATGAACATGAATGATGTATGAATGATGATTATGAACTATGAATGATGAACAAGAATGAAGACTTTGAGTATGAATGTGAATAAGAAAAGATTCATGAGCATTTGTTTCTCAAATGAGCATTCATGCATACTTATTAGTATTGCATTCCTTACTAAGCATTAGGCTTATAGTTTAAACCTTATGATGTAGGTGACGAGTTTTCAGGTGAGGATCTCAAAGTTAATGAGGATGTCTAAGCTCGGTTGCTAGAAGGTGTTCAGGGAGAAAATCTGTGGTTGGATGGCAAATGAGACCCCTGGTTAATGTTTTTATGATTTTAGTTATGATAATGAATATGATAGTTTAAGTAGGATGAGTCTGATGATTATGAACAATGAATATGAACGATGAACATGAATGATGTATATGAATGATGATTATGAACAATGAATATGAACGATGAACATGAATGATGTATATGAATGATGATTATGAACAATGAATATGAACGATGAACATGAATGATGTATATGAATGATGATTATGAACAATGAATATGAACGATGAACATGAATGATGTATATGAATGATGATTATGAACAATGAATATGAACGATGAACATGAATGATGTATATGAATGATGATTATGAACAATGAATATGAACGATGAACATGAATGATGTATATGAATGATGATTATGAACAATGAATATGAACGATGAACATGAATGATGTATATGAATGATGATTATGAACAATGAATATGAACGATGAACATGAATGATGTATATGAATGATGATTATGAACAATGAATATGAACGATGAACATGAATGATGTATATGAATGATGATTATGAACAATGAATATGAACGATGAAGTTTAATTTTTTCGTCTAGCTACCGGATGATGTGAGGGTTATCTTGTCGTTTAGTGACCGGTATGAGTAGTGTATTTGAGTCACCGGACGATGAAGACGTTATTTTGTCGTCTAGTGACCGGTATGTGTAGCGTATTGCTGATGCTGAACGAGGTTAATGAACCACGAGTGATGCACGTGCCCACCGGATGATATCTCCTATCTAGTGAAGTTTTAAAGGGTCGCGTGTTAAGCTCGTGCTCATCGGAAGATGTCCTCTATTAGGCGGTGATAAGTGAGTCACGCGAGTTTCACGTGATGAATCGGATGATAAAATCTTTCTCTACCGGAAGATGTGAACTCCATGCTTGTCGTTTAGCGACCAGCAGGAGTAAGTAATTAAGTATAGAAATCTGTTGGGGTATGATCGGCAGATGCAAGTTTATTTCCCCATCGGTAGGTGCAGCTTAAGAGCTAAAGTCTTTTATCGGATGGAGCATTATACCCTGCCCGCCGGTAGATGTATAATGTACTCCTCTGCCGAGCGATGCCTAATGAACCGCGTGTGATGTCTTGAGCTAAGTTATGTTTCAAAAAAAAAAATATATTACCAAAACTGAATAAAGTGTGAGTAATAAGAATTAAATGATTAAGAAAGATACGGATTATGTGACGATCCCTCTGGGGTCGTTACATTCAATGAATATCACGTGCATAGATTCTTTCATAACTAGAGTCTCATAGTTTATCGTGGAGGCAAACTTGCCTAAATTATCATTTGTTTAAGGTTAAACACATGCATCTAAAGGATCTAAAGTAGCTAACATTTGGAGTTTTACCACTCTAAAGCTCACAAGTGGTTTTCTCGATAATGGAACGAATGGATACACAGTAAAGCACATAGCATGCCATAGCAACATTTTTTTTCAAAAATATTTTGGAATGTTGTTTTTGTTTAGCATAGTCCTAGCTAGTTATTGAATGGTCCTATTTTTTTCTCTCAGTAACTTCATTTTGTTAAGGTGTTCGATGTGAAGAAAAATTGTGTTCAATGTCATATTTTTAACAATAAAACTCGAAAATCTCATTTTCGAATTCTCTATCATGATCACTTCATATTACAACAATAGAAATATTCTTCTCATTTTGCAGTTTCTTCCTAAAGCTAGAAAAGCTTTCATAAGTTTCATCATTTGTCTTTAAGAATAAAATTCAAGTGAACCAAGAGAAGTCATCTATGATTATTTATGCATAACGTTTTCCTCTTAAGCTAGCGGTTTTTGATGGGGCCAAAGGAATTCATGTGAAGTAGATAGAGGGGTTTGGAATAGAACATGATATTCTTAGAAGCAAACGAACTCTTTGTTTGCATTCACATTTGACATGCGTTGCAAATTTTATTCTTTTTTAATAAAATTTTAGAAACACCCCAAACTAAATTATTTCTAGATATCTTAGTTAAGCTATCCATTCTTTCATGTCCTAATTTCTTATCCCAAGATCAACAATCAATAGAAGAAGAACTAGAGATAAAACATTTTTCATCAAAATGAGATAATTATTCAAATCAATCATATATTTTTTATTTCTATATCAAATAAATAATATTTTTTTTTTATTTCTACTATCTTCAACTATTAAAATAAGTTTTATTAAAGCATCACTTAATATTCTTTATCATATAATTAACTAATTTTTAATAAGTTATGTTTCAAACTATTAACTAATAACACATTCTCAATAATAGGGTTTCAGTCATTATCTATATTGCTAATACATGACGTTTCATTTCTACTTTGTAATAGAGGTAAGCTTAAGTCTCTATCATGAGTTTTGAATATTTGCTATCAAGATAGTACTCATCTTTAGATTCTCTAACCTACAAGAAAAATTAAGTACTTTTCTTCAGTATCCAAATTTTTTCGGACAATCTAGTATTAGTCTTGATTCTTTTACGAATTCATATCAATTTAGTATCGAATTTCTTATCATTTATCTTTAATGGACATACAAAATATTAGTGACATAATTTGTTGCATGTATGACAAGTTGAAGGTCCAACAAAGAAATTCTTATAAGTTTTTTTCTTTTGAAATGGTTCATAATCTAGACCACCTTTATAAAAAATGACTCTTTGTTGTCTTAAAAGCATATTTAATTTTTTACTACCATTAGTAAATTTTAGCAATCTATTATGCAGATCCACATTATTCTTTTTTAACTTAACAATTTTATTTTCAAAAAATGAGATAATATTAGCATGCTTTATCAATAACTTATCACTTTCCTTCTTTAATAATTTATATTTAGATTTAAGCAAGTTAAATTGTTTAAGTAGCTTATCGAAAGGATCCAACATTTCATTCTCATCAATATTTTCATCTAGATCACTAAGAGAATCATTTACCTCGTCTTCCTTAGCTATGAAGCACATGTTGACCACTTCTTCATCCTCAGATGATGTGTTTTCATCACTATAATTCCAAGTGAATTTCATCATTTTATTTTTGAATATCTTGGTGCCTTCTTGACTTGAGGGCAATCGAATTTGTAGTATCCCAACTTCCAACACTCAAAGCAAGTGGCCAGCTTCTCTTTTTGAGGTCGATCCCCTTTTGCAATCTTCTTTCCTTACCACTTTTGCCATTGAAGAAACTTGCTAAACCTCCTCATAATGAAAGCTATCTACTCGTCATTTTTCATATTCACCTTGATTGACTCATGAGGCTTTTGAGAGCGATGTCTTTTTTCTTGGAGAATTCTTTCTTCTTTTTCTTCTTTTTTTTTTTCTTTTTTTTTTTCATTTGCCTATATCATGAGATCTTATGAGATTATCCATCTTTAGCACTTTAAGGTCACGAGGTTCTTGAATTGTCATCACTTTGGGTTCCCATGATCTTAGTAAGCACCTTAGAATTTTTCTTTCACACTTCTCATTTGGATATGTTCTACCAAAAGCTTTCAAAACATTAGTAATGTTAGTAAAATGTGTGAACATTTGTCCAATTGTTTCTTCTTCCTCCATAACAAATAATTTGTGTTTTATGTACAAACATACTCAATTTTCTTTATTTACTTAGTTTGTGCCTTTGTGTGTGATCTCAAGTAGTTTTCAAATTTCATGTGCATTATCACATTCTTGCACCATATTACTCAACTCTATCAAGTGGGAAATACGATCTGCTCATTGCCTTATCTGAAACGACCTAGTTCGGCCCCTACCAGAGAGGATCCGAGAACAAGATTGTGCAGCCTACCAAAGGTTCGCCAGCCCGGCCCCTTCTAGAGAGGATCCACGAACTGTACTCATGATCTTTTCTCCCGGGAAAAGATCACGAGTACAGTTTGCGGATCCTCTCTAGTAGCGGCTGGGTTGGCAGACCTTTGGTAGGCCAGAAAAAAGATCATAAGTATAGTTCTTAGATTCTCTCTGGTAGGGGCCAGGCTGGAGGACCTTTGATAGGCCGCACGATCTGGTTCGCGAATCCTCTCTGGTAGGGGCCGGACCAGGTTGTTACATAAAAGGGAGTAGCTTAAGTGGTACCAGCTCACATGTCCCATGGTACTTAAGCCTGGAGGTCCTGAGTTCGAGTTGAGGAGGGTATAAAATTTCCCACCAAGGGGGAAAAGATCATGGGTACAGTTCGCGGATCCTCTCTGGTAGGGGCCGGGCTGGCGAACTTTTGGTAGGCCGCACGATCTGGTTCGCGGATCCTCTCTAGTAGGGGTAGGACCGGGTCGGGTCATTACATTATCATTTAAACTTAATTTACATATATGATTGTCATTAAACTCTAATGACAACTTAGAGAAATTTTAAAAAAATTTGTTTAATCATTATACATAGATCATTCACTATAGTATACCATAAATCATAATATAATGATTGAATATAAATTCTCATTCTAGACTTCTACAACACATAGTCGTTTCCATAAAAAAAAATGGAGGTCTACAACTATTAATATTTCAAACCATAAGTAAAATTTCAAATAGCAAATTTCTATGAAATTTTAATCATGCAAAAGTATAAGACTGAGCTTTTGTACCCGTTGTAGGATTGATAATAACCTAAGAGATTGAGTGAATTAGGTTCTTTAAACTTTTTATGTGTGATAAAAAACCTAATCGCTTACTACATCTAATTATAAATTTCTCTATTAATTAGATTATGTAAGTCTAATATGCAAGCAACAATGAAAGCAAGGAAGAGAGTGTTCAAACGATTTATTAACTCAATTCAGTCAATCTACCATACTTATGCACTCCAAGGCTTTTTTATTTGAAGATCCATTCCTTTATAACCACTTCTTGTTACAATCGATTGAATTTTTGGGTGTCAATCAAATTTTACAACGAGTCTTCACAGGCGTACCCTTTAACTATTCCACAATCAATAAAAAAGTGGTTGAAGGTTTAAGCACAAATGACCTAACACTCTCAAAGGTATACAGTATCAACTGTGTGAATGAGAGAGGTTAGGATTTTAGCTTGAAAAATGAAGACTCAAATGTAAACAAACAAATGGATAGCGCTTTGACATAGATCGTCTGGGGAGTTGCAAAGCCGAGTGGGGTTCTATTTATAGAAATCTTCAAAAATCTTGAGTTTCGAGCACCCTCTAAAATTTTCAAGGCGTCAACATTATGTTTGTTAGAAACATCAATGAAGAGATGGGCTTCCGCGAGTTCAATTTAGGGCTACTACGCCAGACGTCAGCATAGTATTGATTTCAATGTCTTGTGTCTAGGCAGGACTTCCAAGCTTCTACAATTTGAACTTCGAAAAAAAATGCCTCGGAACTAGGTTTTTGTATCTTGCTGGGGCATCTGCTGCAGGTGTTTGCATCTAATGTCTGGGTTTCTGCACATCTATTATCAAATGGTTTGACATTCGAGATTGAGTTTCCTCGCATACCACGGGTGTCCACATCCAAATAGCTCTCGAGATTAGGCGTCCATGAATTCTTCCATTTTGCATAAGACTTGGGACCAGGCTTCCATATTTTATCTCAGGACGCACGCACAATATATACTTAGACTTTTCGAGCATCTTTTGATTAGCTCTACATGTGAATTTAATTTATTATCGCATACACTCAAATAAACACATTACAAACTCCTAATACTAATTCACAATGGTATTTTCAATAAGAGTATAAACATATATAACAATATTCATCAAAGTACAATGATCAATAACTTAGAGTTGACATTTCATTAATTACGTCAATCATATAAAAAATTAAGCTTAATAGATACTAAGCTAACAAGTGTATTAAATAATTAATTCATTATTAATTATTGAATGTTCTTAATTCATTTTTCTATTATAGTAATTCCATTAAGTACTTCGAGTTGCACTTTTAGCACTATATAATATATTTAATTAAAATATCCATTGAAAATCATTACATATGTATTGACTCTCCATTAGATTCGCAATAGAGCTAAATTTACAATTTGTTAACTTCTCATGTTATATCTTTATTCTTGACTTCTATTATTTCTTAATTGAACAATAAGTCCATAATGTTTATAAATTTTGGCTAACTATTCGATTCCTTAACTAACAAATAAGGAAAGCTATAGAAATGGAATTCATTATATTGATGCTAATATTCCTAGCTATTTATTTTAATGTATTCCCAATAAAAGGTTTTTGAATTGTAACTCATACTGTAACACCCGGCATTTTTGGCCAGGAAATTATCCCTCGAATTATCGAACGAGATTAGGTTTATATTAATATAATGAATATTTTGGTGAAATTTGTTGGGATGTTTAGTGGAAAACTAAAAAAAAGTGTAACCAAAACAAATCATTTAGTTAGAAAACCAATGGAGGGGTAGTTTAAGTAGGAATTAAGGTTGGTGGGAGGAAACCAATAGATGGTGGACACTTGTCCAAGCTCATTGATGAAACTCTCTCTTTCTTCTCTTATTTTCTCTTCTCTTCTACGTAAACTCCCTTTCATTTTCCTCTCTTCTTTGTTCTCTCTTTCACGCAAACCAGACAAATCTCCTCTCCACGCCAACGATCAACGAAACTCTTCCTTCTTCCAATCTCTCTGTTTCAGGTAATCCTCTAAGTTAGTTAGCAATTTTGGACTAGTTATCCGTGAGTTTTGTTGAAGTTTTAGGGTTAAGACCTTTGAGAAAACTCATCGTTTTGGTAAGAAAACACGCTAGATCGTTTTCTAAAGGTTTGAATGGAGTTTATAGCTTATCCTGCTAAGTTTGTAAGTTAGCTTTTATAACTTGGTTTATTTTTTTTATATATCGTGCAAGTTATAGGTTCGTGCATCACCGAGGCAACACGAACAAAACCTGCAACTCTACGGACTTCAGGTAAGTTCATACATATAGGTTGGCCCTTAAGGCCCTACATTACGGAGATACTAGGCTTCCCATTTATGTCAGGTTGTTGTTGGGTAGATAAGTCATAGGTTATGTTCTGAGTTATCTGTGTTTTTCTTTACGTCTTGCTGTGTTATTCTTGTCGCCTGTTTGTATTAAGTTTAAGCACTGTAAATGTTCATGCATACACGTTTTTTCCCGAAAGTTATGCAAATGTTTTCTACACACAGTTTGAAGTTAAGAAATATAAAACCTGTAATGTAATGTTCGGTTAAGTGTGGGACGGGGACTAGCCCCCTGCTCTGTTCTGTTCTGTATTACTGTAATGAGCTTGAAAGTGCACCCCCTGATATGTGCCTGATAGTGCACCGTGCCTGAAAGTGCACCCTCTGCTGCGCCAGTTCCCCTATAAGCCCCACTTATACCCCCTTGATAGATAAAAATAATGTAATGTAATATCACTGTATTTCGAAAGTTCATGTATAGCATATGCATCACTACATTTTATGTTCTTACTGAGCTTTAGGCTCATAGTTGAACTCTCTGATGTAGGTACGGACCCCGTGGATGAGAATTTTATGCCTCAGGGCGACGAATAGGTGATTGGTGGCTCGAGCTTTCGGGGGTGGTTGCGACAGCCAGACACACTTTTGACCCGAGAGAGAGAAGTTTAAAAGTGAAGGTCGTGTGTGTAGATTTTGTGTTTATATTTTTAAAACTTCTGTTTGGTGAATTCTTGAAGTGTATGTCAAGTTCTGTACAGCTTCTGAGATTTTAAAATGGTATTTTGAATCGGGTTTTTGGGGTTTTATGCCTTTTGTGTCAAAGAAGTAAGTCATCAAGCAGAGAGGTAGCCGATCGATCGTCTGGGTTAACCGATCGATCGGCAGAGCATACGTTTATGTCTTTCAAGTCTTCAAGTTTTTCCAAAAGAAAACAGTCGTCCACGTCTTCTGTAAAACAGTCGTTCACGCCTTCTGTAAAAACAGTTGTCCACGCCTTCTGTAAAAGAGTCGTCCACACCTTCTGTAAAAGAGTTGTCCATTCTGTTCTGTGAACAGTCGTCCATGCTGTTCTTTAAAATAGTCGTCCACGCCTTCTTCAAAATAGTCGTCCACGCCTCTGTCAAACAGTCGTCTGTGCCTTCTTCAAAAATAGTTGTCCATTTTGCCTTTGATTTTAAACCTCCACGGGTTTCTGCTGTCTACTGTTCTTGTCTTTTATTTCAAACGTCCACGGACTTCTGTTGTCTACTGTTTTTGTCTTTTATTTCAAACGTCCACAGACTTCTGTTGTCTACTGTTTTTGTCTTTTATTTCAAACGTCCATAGGCTTCTGTTGTCTAATGTTTCTGTCTTTGATTTAAAACGTCTACGGCTTCTGTTTGTCCACAGATCCTGTCTTTGCTTTCAAACGTCCACGGCTTCTGCTGTCCACAGTAAGTTTTCCACGGCATCACTTCTAGTTTCTGTTTCGCATTTTATTAAGTCTTCCCCTGCATGTCTGTCGCCCATTCTGTTTTCTTTTCTAAAACGTCCAAAGTATTCTGTCACCCTGTTTTTTTTTTTCTGTCATTTATCCAGACTTCAATTCCTGAGAAGGTTTTCTTTGTGTAATATTTTAAAAGTTCAAAAAAAAATAGTCCATGTTTTAAAAATGTCCGGAGTGAGGCCCCGGCGTCACATATACAAAACTTTGTCGAGTAAGTTAAAAATAAATGAAAATAAAATAAGAGTTAGTCAAATATAATGAATTAAGATCATACATATATGATCATTATTATGATAAAATTAATTATTCTTTATTTAACGAAAATTATAATAATAATATAATTTTATCTGGTTCAGTTCTATATAATAATATTATACAAAATACATTGATTTTATATCATTACATATATAGTTTGGATATGACTATACATTCTTAATTGGATAAGCCATGTTCATGACTTTATATTATTTGAAGATTTCATACTTCAAATCTAAGTCACAAACTTATTTTGGTTACTGCATTTTATATTTTATTCCACATTTTTATATATATAAAGTCTGTATAAAATAACCAAGAATTTTCTATGAATTTTTTAAAGCATAACATAAAATGCAATTATATATTAATTAATAAAAATTTATTCATATAATATAAAAATTGTTCTATAATATTTATTTGTTGGACACATAATTTCCAACACTATCTTCCTCTATTATTCTTCTTTTTCTCTCTTTTTCTCTCGATTGATTAGCATTTGGGATTCATGTACATGGTGTTTCTCATAAGCTTAGGGAAGTTTGCAAGCTAAGAAAAACTCTTTACGGACTTAAAAAGGCTCCTCGTGTATGCTTTGAAAAGTTTTTTATTGCGATTAATTCGCATCGCTTTTATACTAGTTATGTAACGCCCCGAGTTTTCTGAACCCGGTTTGTTACTCATAAATTCGAACATAACTAAGAAACTTTGGACCAAATTTAAAGCTTCGCTCGAAAGTCAAAATTTGACATTTTCTAAACCTCAAAACATTTAAAGACTTGCAGCGGAAATCATTTGAGCAAAAATAGAGTTAAATAAAACTATAGAACACTGCTTGAATAATCAGTTGGGATGTTAAGGAATAATCGGCCAAAAGAAATAAATGTTGAAATCGCAAAATACTTTAAAAGTTGCAAAAGTCAAACGCATCTGCCGCTGAACAAAGTCAACAGAAGAGGCTGAAACAGATAGCAGAAGGCTTCTTCCGGTGACGAAACGACAGAACATATTACTCTCATCCACCGATAGTTAAAGTACTCGACATCATCCGATAGGTTTAACAAACGACATCCACCGATCACTAAATGACAAAACTTCTACTACATCATCTAATGGATTTAATACTCGACATCCACCGGTCACTAAACGACAAATTACATTCTACATCATCCGATGGATTTAACACTCGACATCCACTGGTCACTAAACGACAAATTACATTCTACATCATCCGATGGATTCCACTGAAGACATCATCCGATGACTTTTACAAAAGACATCATCCGATGGCTTTTACAAAAGACGTCCTCTGATAGACCAAAAACACACATTTCCTACACACATCAACCGATGACATCAGCCGGATGATTCAATCCGCCAACATCTATTAGTGAACAAAACACACAACATCCACCGATGGACAACAGAACAACAACTCAACATCTACCGATAGACATCATCTACCGATAGAGAACAGAGAGACATTTTAACTACTCCTTAGTATACAAAAACAACTCTAACTACATAAAGGAATTTACTCACTTCACTGAGACCATTCAGAAACAATTCAAACCATTGCATTACTAAAAACCCAGTGAATACCAACATTATCAAAACATTAAAACCACTACTGTCATGAAAACTCAACATACTTAAATTGAAACATGGTCAACAAAACCTTCACACCAACTGACATCAGTTAAACCGCCCCATCAACTGCCAGATTGTTGCAAAGTTGCACTTCTCTAACCAGTCTAGTCCTCAGCTAACTCAGTAAACACATCTGCTGTCGCTTATTCACCTACATCACAAAACTCATCTATTAGCCTACTGCTAAGTAAGTAAAGCAATAATGCAATGTAATGCTGAATCATAAATTCCTAAGTATGCAGTTTCTACTTTCTCATCTCAGTTGCATATGCATCGTTCTGATCTGATACCCCTGTGAAATTGGGAGTTGGATCACTCCTCTCAAAGTATAAATATCCACTGACTCATTAAGGGGCGAATTACTTCCCTTAACAGTAAATCTGATTCACATAGCTGTTTCTGATCCCCCTATTCGATGGGAAGCGGATCAAGTTTCCTAAAGTCTAAATATCCACTGTCTCATTAAGAGGCGGATTACTTCCCTTAACAGTAAATCTGATTCACATAGCTGTTTCATTATGTTCATTCCTTACCATGCCAACATGCATTCAAATTCATTTTCGTATACTTTTAAAATATGATGCATGACATACTGACACATTCAAGTAAACAAAATCCTAATGTTTTGTGATGTAGGCCTGAAGGCACAAGCATACTTCACTTACCTGGCTCCTGAAAATTGTCTGGTTGCTAGTTACTTCAGAAATCTGCTCACCTAGGTTTACAACAGAACATCAATCAAACCTTCACTAAACTTTGCCAAGAATCAAACAAAAGTTCGAGGAATCCAGTTAGAAACTCTACTACCCGAGCATTCTCATTTATCACTAAAACCCGAACATTCGCTCAATTTCAGCATCCTCAAAATCCTCACATTGTACTCACTCAGGTATCTAACCGTTATATCATAAGAGAAATGAGGAAAACTTACCTAGGTTGAAGGAGAATCGGGCGAGGAAAATCGCCTAGAGAGCTCGGCTGCTTGAGCTAAAAACCCGAAGAGGAAAAGTATGAAATGGTGGCGGCTACAGTGCATTAAACTCAACCCTCATTCCTTAAATACGTTATCCACTTTTGAAAATTTATAATTTACTCTAATGCCCTTGTCTAGTTATACAACAACCCTACTTTAATTATTGCCTAATAAAGTGTATACCATTAATAATAAAAGAGAGCTGGTTCGATAAAATCAGGTGTTACAATCTACCCTCCTTAAAAGAATTTTGTCCTCAAAGTTCAGTACCTGAATAACTCTGGATGTTGGTCCATCATGTCTTGCTGGCGTCCCCAAGTTGTTTCCTCTATATTCTGGTTGTGCCACAAGACTTTCACTAGTGGAACCTCTTTGTTGCGCAACACCTTCACTGCATAATCCAAGATTCTTACTGGTTTCTCCTCATAGGTAAGGGTAGGACGAATTTCAATACTCTGCTGTTCAACAATTTGAGATGGATCTCTTATGCACTTCTTCAACATGGATACATGGAACACATTATGGATTCCTTCCATAGAGGTTGATAGCTGTAACTGATAGGCTGTTTTCCCAATCATTTTCAAGATTGAGAATGGTCCAATAAACCTAGGGTTCAACTTTCCTTTCTTCCCGAATCTCACAACTCCTTTGAATGGTGATACCTTGAGAAAAACTTCATCACCTATCACAAATTCCAATTCTCTACGCCTGCAATCTGCATAACTTTTCTGTCGGCTCCGAGCTGCCAAAATTCTCTGTTGGATGAGGGCAACCTTCTCAACAGTTTGTTGCACGATGTCAGGACCAAGCAACTGTGCTTCACCAACTTCATCCCAGTACAAAGGTGATCTGTATTTTCGCCCATACAATGCTTCATACGGTGCCATTCCTATTGTTGCCTGAAAACTGTTATTATAGGAAAACTCCACCAATGATAAATATTTACTCCAAGATCCTTGAAAATCCAATATGCAGGGACGGAGCATATCTTCTAATGTTTGGATGGTTCTTTCAGATTGTCTATCTGTCTGAGGGTGAAAAGCTGTGCTAAAACTAAGCTGTGTTCCCATAGCCTTGTGCAAACTTTCCAAAACTTAGAAGTGAATCTAGAGTCTCGGTCTGAAACTATAGCACTTGGAACTCCATGCAGTCTAACAACTTCATGCACATACAACTCAGCAAGCTGATCCATCGAGTAAGTCACCTTTATCGGTAAGAAATGAGCTAATTTGGTTAGACGGTCAACTACCACCCAAATTGCATCGTGTCCCTTTGCTGATTTAGGCAATCCCACAACAAAGTCCATCGTTATTTGTTCCCATTTCCATTCAGGAACTGGTAAGGGTTGTAACATCCCTGCAGGTCTTTGGTGCTCAGCTTTGACCTGTTGACAAACTAGGCACGATTCCACATATTCAGCCACACTTCTTTTCATACTTGGCCACCAATAATGTTGTCTGAGATCCTTGTACATCTTTGTACTCCCAGGGTGAACAGAGAACTTGGAAGAGTGTGCTTCAGAAAGAATCTCATCTCGAAGTTCATTAATGGCAGGAACAAATCATCTATTTCTAAACTTAAGGATTCCATCGGCAGAATAGTTAAAATCTAACTTGTCCGAAGAATCCGTGCTTAACTTGTACTTGTTACACTCTTCATCATTCGTCTGAGCTTCCTTTATTTTCTCTAGAATGGTAGACTTCAAGGTTAAGGCTGAAAGTATAGCTGATACACTGGATACTGCTTCTAGGTTAAACCTTTGGAATTCTGACTCTAAGGCTAATGGTATATTGAAAATCATAGTTGGGGTTGGTGTTGTTACTCTACTCAGAGCATCTGCCATAACATTTGCTTTGTCGGGATGATATTTAATCTCGAAATCATAGTCCTTTACAAATTCCAACCATCGATGTTGCCTCATGTTTAGTTCTTTCTGTGTGAAAATATACTTCAGGCTCTTATGATCTGAAAATATCTCGCAAGATTGTCCATACAAGTAATGCCTCCAAATCTTAAGTACAAATACCACTGCAGCTAATTCTAAGTCATGTGTAGGGTAATTCTTCTCATGTGCTTTCAACTGCCTAGAGGCATAAGCTATTACCTTTCCCTCTTGCATCAAGACACAGCCAAGTCCAACCTTGGATGCATCACAGTAAATGCTAAATTTACCATCTTCAACTGGAAGGGTTAAAATTGGAGCATTGGTCAGTTTCTGTTTCAGGGTCTGAAAACTATGCTCACATTCGTCAGTCCATATATATTTCACATTTTTCCTTTTTAACCTAGTAAGGGGTGTAGCAATCTTCGAAAATCCTTCAATGAACTTTCTATAATATCTTGCTAATCCAAGAAAACTCCTGATATCTGTAGCATTCCTCGGTTGGGGCCATTCCTTAACTGCTTGAACCTTAGCTGGATCGACAGATATACCATCCCCAGAGATAACATGTCCTAGAAAGTGAACTTGGTCCAACCAAAATTCACACTTAGAAAACTTGGCGTATAGTTGGTACTGTTTTAATACTTCCAACACCAAGGTCAGGTGCCTAGCATGTTCATCCTTAGTACGTGAATAGATTAAAATGTCATCTATGAACACTATGACAAACTTATCCAAATACTCATGAAACACTCTATTCATGAGATCCATAAAGGCTGCTGGTGCATTTGTCAATCCAAAAGACATGACCAAAAACTCATAATGTCCATACCTTGTGCGAAAAGCAGTCTTTGGAATATCTTCAGATTTAACCTTCAACTGGTAATAACCGGACCTAAGGTCAATCTTAGAGAAAACTCTAGCACCATTAAGTTGGTCGAATAAATCATCAATCCTTGGTAATGGATACTTGTTCTTGACAGTTAACTTATTCAATTCTCCATAATCAATGCACATACGCATTGATCCATCTTTCATTTTGACAAAAAGGACAGGTACACCCCACGGTGAAAAGCTAGGGCGTATGAACCCTTTCTCCAACAAACCCTCCAATTGCTTCTTTAATTCCTTAAGTTCAGTTGGTGCTAATCTATATGAATTTTTAGACACAGGTTCGGCGCCGGGGTAAACATCTACAACAAATTAAATATCCCTATCTGGTGGTAACCCAGGAAGGTCATCTAGAAATACTTCGGAAAAGTTCTGGACAATTAAAACATTTTGAGGATTTGCTTTTCCTACAAATTGTGTGTCTAAAACACTAGCTAAGAAGCACAAATACTCTCCACATAGGGAAGGTCTAGTGTTAATAGAAGTCATCACAGACATTTCCTTACTCTTCCTTGAAGCTTGAAAGGTATGCTTCAAACTACCAGGGGGTGGAAGCTAACTATTCCAGTCCTACAATCAATCGTGGCATGGTGTTTAAACAACCAGTCCATTCCTAGGATTACATCAAATCCCATTATATCCATAATAATAAGATCAGCAGGTAGACTTACATTCCCTACTAACACATCGCTGTCAAGCATCACTTGGTTAGAGTGCATGCGTTCCCCAGAGGGTAATGCAACATTAAACACATGCATGGAAGGGGTGAACTGTACATCTAACTTAACAGCAAATGCAGATGCTATAAACGAATGCGTTGCACCAGAGTCTATTAAAGTAAAAGCAGGTACAGAGTTGATCAATATAGTACCTGACATCACAGCAGGCTGGTCTTCATTTCCCGACTCCATCATGGAGAATATCCTCGGTTTAATCATAGCATGGCCACTCTTAGGAACTGGACAGTCTCTACTAATATGGCCGACCTTGTTACAATTGTAGCATCTGGTAATCCTAGGCTTCAAGCATTCTTTGAATGTGTGTCCAACCTCTTCACAGTTGAAACACTTCCCAAATCCCAGTCTGCATTCGCCCGGGTGGTTCTTCAAACACTTAATATACTGGGGAAATTTCCTGACATTCTGCACCTTCCCTCCAGTTCCTTGACTACTCTGGTCTTCACTTGGCCTCTTCGTTCCCCTTTGATGGTGTGGCTGGACCGACTTTTGTGGGACCTCTTTTGGTCCAGCACACTTCCTTTCAGCTTCTTCCACTTCCAGAGCAGTGGACACAACCTCACTGAATGTCAAGCCTTTAATACCACAAAATTTAACCCCTCGGTAGATTTCTGGCTTCAGTCCATGCACAAATTTGAATACCTTATCCTCGTCCCTGTGAGCAAAATGTCCAGCAAACCTGGACAGGGACTCGAACTGCCTACTATACTCGGCTACAGACCCTGTCTGCTTCAAGTTTAGAAATTCCAACTTCTTTGCAGTTTGGATAGTACTGTTGAAATACTTCTCGTAGAAAAAGTCTTTGAATTGTGACCAAGGAATCGCCAAGACATCAGTGGTGGTCTCTATTGTTTCCCACCAAAGTTGAGCTTCACCAGCCAAGTGAAATGTTGCCAACGTGATCTTGTCTTCTTCTCTAATGTTGGCGCACCTAAACATACTTTCAATCTTCCTAAGCCACCCTTCAGCAATAACTGGATCAGATGACTGTCCATCAAACGTGGGTGGTCTTAGTCTCCAGAATCTATCCCCAGAATGTTCATTGCTAGAACCCGAGTTGGCACTTCCTTGCACCTCTCGGTTCAACAGTACTCCTAGTTGGTCAGACTGTTGGCGCACTAAATCAGTTTGTTGACGCACTAAATCTGTCAGCTGCCTAATCACACTAGGCTCCTCTTCACTTCTCACATTTGGCATTTCTCTTGGCACTCTAGGTCTCCCTGGGCGTCTGGCCATTATACTAAATTCCTGCACAGGGTTAATTACACTCTTAAATATCTATCAACTAAGGTTAACATAAACACTTACAGTTGTTGAAATACTTCCATGCAACGATTGGCACTGATGAGTAATCTTTTGAACGGTTTAACTGAATGCCTCTGATACCATACTGTAACACCCCGAGTTTTCTGAATCCGGTTTGTTACTCATAAACCCGAACATAATTAAGAAACTTTGGACCAAATTTAAAACTTCACTCGAAAGTCAAAATTTGACATTTTCTAAACCTCAAAACATTTAAAGACTTGCAGCGGAAATCATTTGAGCAAAAATAGAGTTAAATAAAACTATAGAACAATGCTTGAATAATCAGTTGGGATGTTAAGGAATAATCGGCCAAAAGAAATAAAGGTTTAAATCGCGAAATACTTTAAAAGTTGTAAAAGTCAAACGCATCTGCCGCTGAACAAAGTCAATGGAAGAGGCTGAAACAGATAGCAGAAGGCTTCTTCCGGTGACGAAACGACAGAACATATTACTCTCATCCACCGATAGTTAAAGTACTCGACATTATCCGATAGGTTTAACAAACGACATCCACCGGTCACTAAACGACAAAACTTCTACTACATCATCCGATGGATTTAATACTCGACATCCACCGGTCACTAAACGACAAATTACATTCTACATCATCCGATGGATTTAACACTCGACATCCACTGGTCACTAAACGACAAATTACATTCTACATCATCCGATGGATTCCATTGAAGACATCATCCAATGACTTTTACAAAAGACATCATCCGATGGCTTTTACAAAATACGTCCTCCGATAGACCAAAAACACACATTTCCTACACACATCAAACGATGACGTCAGCCGGATGATTCAATCCGCCAACATCTATCAGTGAACAAAACACACAACATCCACCGATGGACAACAGAACAACAACTCAACATCTACCGATAGAGAACAGAGCGACATTTTAACTACTCATTAGTATACAAACACAACTCTAACTACAGAAAGGAATTTACTCACTTTACTGAGACCATTCAGAAACAATTCAAACCATTGCATTACTAAAAACCAGTGAATACCAACATTAAATCCCACAGAATACTATTATCAGAAAAATCTCAAAACGTATTCAAAACATTGAAACCACTACTGTCATGAAAACTCAACATACGTAAATTGAAACATGGTCAACAAAACCTTCACACCAACTGACATCAGTTAAACCACCCCATCAACTGCCAGATTGTTGCAAAGTTGCACTCCTCTAACCAGTCTAGTCCTCAGCTAACTCAGTAAACACACCTGCTTCACTTATTCACCTACAATCGATTTAATACTCGACATCCACTGGTCACTAAACGACAAATTACATTCTACATCATCCGATGGATTTAATACTCGACATCCACTGGTCACTAAACGACAAATTACATTCTACATCATCCGATGGATTTAATACTCGACATCCACTGGTCACTAAACGACAAATTACATTCTACATCATCCGATGGATTTAATACTCGACATCCACTGGTCACTAAACGACAAATTACATTCTACATCATCCGATGGATTTAATACTCGACATCCACTGGTCACTAAACGACAAATTACATTCTACATCATCCGATGGATTTAATACTCGACATCCACTGGTCACTAAACGACAAATTACATTCTACATCATCCGATGGATTTAATACTCGACATCCACTGGTCACTAAACGACAAATTACATTCTACATCATCCGATGGATTTAATACTCGACATCCACTGGTCACTAAACGACAAATTACATTCTACATCATCCGATGGATTTAATACTCACTATGTCATGAAAACAAATACTTAAATTGAAACATGGTCAACAAAACCTTCACACCAACTGACATCAGTTAAACCACCCATCCACTGCCAGATTTGTGCAAAGTTGCACTCCTCTAAACCGTCTAGTCCTCAGCTAACTCAGTAAACACACCTGCTGTCACTTATTCACCTACAACACAAAACTTCTATCTAGCTAATGCTAAGTAAGTAAAGCAATAATGCAAGTAATGCTGAATCATAAATTCCTAAGTATGCAGTTTCTACTTCTCATCTCAGCTGATTGCATCGTTCTGATCTGATCCCCTTGTGAAATTGGGAGTTGGATCACTCCTCCCAAAGTATAAATATTCACTGACTCATTAAGGGGCGGATTACTTCCCTTAACAGTAAATCTGATTCACATAGCTGTTTCTGATCCCCCTGTTCGATGGGAAGCAGATCAAGTTTCCCAAAGTCTAAATATCCAATGTCTCATTAAGGGGCGGATTACTTCCCTTAACAGTAAATCTGATTCACATAGCTGTTTCATTATGTTCATTCCTTACCATGCCAACATGCATTGAAATTCATTTTCGTATACTTTTAAAATATGATGCATGACATACTGACACATTCAAGTAAACAAAATCCTAATGTTTTGTGATGTAGGCTCGAAGGCACAAGCATACTTCACTTACCTGGCTCCTGGAAATTGTCTGGTTGCTAGTTACTTCGGAAATCTGCTCACCTAGGTTTACAACAGAACATCAATCAAACCTTCGCTAAACTTTGCCAAGAATCAAACAAAAGTTCGAAGAATCCAGTTAGAAACTCTACTACCCGAGTATTCCCATTTATCACTAAAACTCGAACCTTCGCTCAATCTCAGCATCCTCAAAATCCTCACATTGTACTCACTCAGGTATCTAACCGCTATATCATAAGAGAAATGAGGAAAACTTACCTAGGTTGAAGGAGAATCGGGCGAGGAAAATCGCCTAGAGAGCTAGGCTGCTTGAGCTGAAAACCCGAAGAGGAAAAGTATGAAATGGTGACAGCTACAGTGCATTAAACCCAACCCTCATTCCTTAAATACGTTATCCACTTTTGAAAATTTGTAATTTACTCTAATGCCCTTGTCTAGTCATACAACAACCCTACTTTAATTATTGCCTAATAAAGTATATACCATTAATAATAAAAGAGAGCTGGTTCGATAGAATCGGGTGTTACAAGTTATGATCACTCACTTTGTTTTGTTTGCTGATCTTATTAAACTTTTCTTATATATTGATAATATTTTTATTATTTGTGATAATATTGACAGAATTTTTGTATTAAAGTATGAGTTTGCTAGGTATTTTGCGGTGAAAGATCCATGCCCCTTTGTTACTTTATGGAAATTGATGTTGTTTCTTACCCAAAGGATATTCTTCTTTCAGACAAAGTAAATTACTGACAGTTTTTTGCATGCTTGTCTTACAGATAACATGACTAGTGATACATCACTTGAGCTCAATGCTAGATATTTTTTGTTAGATGGATTTTGTTTTTCTTATCCTAGCTTATATTACACTGTTGTTTTTATGTGCAATAATAAAATTACACCATAATAGAAAATACTAACTCCAAACAAGGAATGCACTTAATTAAGACTCACCTACTAGAGTCACCCAAAAGTAAATGAATAACAAATAAATTAATATCAAATTCGATCCTCAGTTGGCTGTTCCAATCCACCCTTACTAATATGTGAACGGGGGAGTCAATTGGACTAGGTTGATTAAACTAAATAACTATTTTAAATGCTATATCCAGTGTTTTACATAATATGAGTATGCATGCATAAAAGAAAACATGGTAAAATCGAGGATAAAAACGCTATCCAAAAATAGCTTCCCAAGAACCATCCAAGGAATAGGTAACAAAACAATCCACTATAATATGATAAATAACAAGATAACGCCACTACTGTGTCTATAATCATCAATTAAAAAAGAGCTATTGACGGTCTCTAAAACACACAATGCCATATGCATATAAAGAAAGACAATACTCAATGGTTACAATAAAGAAAAACAACCTTCATCAAATTTAGGGATTCACACTTAGACACATGACATATTCAACTATCTCATTACTCTATTGACATAACAAATAAAGACATCCTCTGACGATTGAATGTGTGTATCAAATAATGATCCCAACTCGAGTCTATCAATATGGTGCCCACGCCCGATATGACCATCAATGAAAATAAAGATGTATGCACAAAGTAAACGTGACAGTGAAAATATATGTCAATTAAAACTACATGTTGTACTCTGACATATCATATAATATGAGATAACATCTCAAAATAGGTTTTATAAAACCATGATATCCACTGCTAAATAATAGAATTTGTACCTCGACCAAAGTATACCAATAAATTTAGTTTAAACCAAATGTCGATATCCTAGGAGTCTAATAATCAAATCAATCACCACAACTTTAAAAAAGCAACCATGAGAAGCTTCTTAGGATTCTCAAAGTTTTTTCTAAACTCATAATCGGGATAGGAACCAACTGTCTTAGGCTCTCTAAAAACTGCAATTTTTTTCATACTTTTTTATTCTAAACTATTATAGTTTGGCTCTAAACAGTGTCTATGTTGTTTTTGCGCGAAGATATAATGCTTTCGTCCATAAATTCCAAACCTTAAATAATTAAAAATCCGATTTTTCTCCCAGCGTAGAGAACTTTGATAAAAGTGGAGAAATAGATTGAAATTCAGCGTACCTTTCCGACCTCTATGCAGATTTATTTCCAGCCAAGAATAATGAATTTTGCCACAAGATATAGCCTGATTTGAGATTGAATTCTCAAGTTAAAAGTTTAGTGTCCACGAGGAAAAATGAAATAACAAAGAAATTATTTACCTGTGTTCACAACATTGAAATTCAACGAAACTAAATCTTTCTAGCAAAACTCTTTGGCATGTTGTTTCCTCTTCCGATCAACTGTTCTTTCTGATTTGGAAGAGAGGAATTTTGTTTAGGTTTTCAGAATAGCAGGGAAAGAGTTACCTACAATGGAATTAATAAGGAGAAAATCTCCAAACAAATCAGTAACTGCCACCCTTTCACAAGGGTGTGATTTATTATGTAAATTTTAAATAGAATGACCTCTTATCAGAAACGAGAGTTTTCACAATTGGGAGCTTGGTTTATCTTACCATATTGCACTTGTTGTTACTATTGTGTAACAGTTTGTTAGGCTCTGGCAAAGAAGAGTCTTCTTAAGACGGTTCATTGGCTTGCTATTCTACGCATTTTAAGAGTCTTTTTTTTTCAATCTTCTTCCGCTTTAGAGATATGTGCCTACTCTGATATTGATTAGGCTAGTAATCTGCTAGTAATCTTAGAAATGGCAAGTTCCTCACTGGATTTTCTATTTTTCTAGGCAATTTCCTTACTTTTGGAGGATAAAAAAAGCAAGATAGTGTGTCTAGATATTGTGCTACTTGTGACCTCTACTACCTGTGAGATAATTCTGTTACATTAGTTACTTGTTGATTGGGGTATTCTTCATCGACCTATTTTTTTATATTATGATAACAAGAGCACTATTCATATTCACGTAGTTCAGTTTTTTAAGAGTGAACCAAACATATTAAGATTGAATATAATTGTTCGACATCATTTCCAATGCATTACTATTACTCTTCCTTTTGTCTAGTTTTTCATGTAGATTGTCAATTTATTTACAAAATCACATTCCATTTCATGATTCAATTTCTTTTTACCAAATGATTATTGTTGCGACATTGTGAGTTCGAGGGAGGAAGTAAATTATAACATAGATTTAAGGTTTCCCACTTGGGGTAAACTAGTATTTTATTATCTACTTTTGTAATTCTATTTAAGCATACCTTTCATTGTATGTTTCAACTAAGTCTATCTTTGTTTCGTAATTTATCTTTGTTTCTCTTCATAGTTTTTGAAATACACAGAAAATCTATTGTAGTTTAAAAGTCGAATGCAATTTATGTACCTCATTTAAATTTATGAGAATGTTTAGAAGTTTTCGATTACCTATTATTCTCGAACATAAAGGGAATGAAATAATCATCAGAGAAAAACTCCAAAATTTTAAATGAAAATACATTATGATTAAGCTTCAATATAATTCACAAAATATAAAATCAAAACAAATTAAATCTACAGGTTTTGAAGACGAAAGAAAGAAGAACACCCATTATTACTTTATTGGCATTGGTATTTACTATTTTCCTCTATCTAAACCCCATCATATGTGAGGACAAGAGAAACTATTCCCACTAAGCTCAAAAAAACAAATATAAAAAAACATATTCTTATGCTTTATCCCACAAAAATATAATTTATTTTCTTGTATAATTTAGATCAATGAAGTCTTTAAATATTTTTTTTAGAAAATAAAAAAAAAATTATAATATAGTTCACATAGAAAAAGTTAGTCTAATTTAAACATTGTTCAACTTGATACTTAGGTGTTTGAATATAAATTAATCAACCAATTTAATTACTAAGGGTGCCAAATGTATTACATTTCAAATTTTTATTGATAATGTGACGGTGTTCGTTCTTTAAAGTGCATAGAAAAAATAAATATCTAGGTTTACAGCTTAGGTCGTATTCATTTAACTTCTACGAAAAATAAAGCTACTTATTTTATATCAAAAAATTTAAACGGCTAAAAACATCAAATGCTATCTTGTAAATTTAAGAATCAAAATATTGTCTACGTATATAAATATCTCTTCAAAAAATAAATAAAAATTTTAAATGCAAAAGAAACAAATAAGATCCTTAAAGTTCTTACATGGTGTATTGGGACCATAGCATATATAGCTGTAAATCCAGCTGTTGACAAAGAATTCATAACAATTATTGAAGAAAGATTTCGAATTCGAATTGACTTTTCCGTGTTGTACGTTATAAAAGATACCAAACACATGTTTAACAATTTATTTTATTATATCTGGGGCTAATAATTCAACAACTTTTTACCAAACCATGAATATTCAATTTCAAAATAATTAACGAATAATGTTATTTTTTATTAAAAGGATTTACATAATCGATTATGATCCATGTCAAATCTTAAGTCCACATCACACAGTAATCTGTTCTTGTTAACAGGGCTCGCGTTGAAAATCAGATAACTAATTTTCCAAGTGACGATGGAAGACACGTTGTATATTTGACATATAAATAGACTGTCACTGTCTCCTCAAAATCATGAAGAAATGTTGAGCAATTAACATATAATTTTTTGTTAGAACAATAGGTTTTAATTGGTCCACCGAGATTGCGAGACAATTAAGGTGCATTTATTCAATTAAATTGTCATTGTTGAACTGATGTGTTAAGCTTAATATTATTCAGCATTGACTTCTGCGATCAAATTTTTTATATTACTTTTAATAGTTTGGATCGTTCTTCCTTTTTGTTAAAGACTCTTTTTAATTTGTGACAAACTTAATATTGAAGCATTAATAATCTTCAAGTACGTGGAAAAGTTTGCTTAGATTATAATCAGATGAAAAATAAAATAAAATAAAATAAAATAATATACATTTAATTACTTAATGTAAAAAATTAAGACGTGTCTAAAACATAATTTATTAACATAGACATAAAATGAAATTTTAAAAGCTGATGATAGATGTTTTGCTATTTTCATTATATCTCGACCGAACATAAGTAAGTCTTTCTTGCTATGAGATGGTATCAATCGTGCATCATTAAAACAAATGCTAATTTTGTTTTATAAGTTCTTAAAAATTCACCAATTTGATATTGCAAATTACCAAAATTCTTGTAGAAACATGATTGAATGACTTCGTTTATGGCTTACATAACTCATATAATAAATTAATTTATTGAATTTCAATAATATTTTATGATCCCATGCTTGTCATATTTGATTTTGTTAGTGTTTCGTACAAGATTGAAATTTAATTTTTTCAAAAAAAATAAAAATAATGATACATTAGTTTAATATATGATTATTATGTTACTTATAAATAATAAATTTATATTGATCCGTTTTTAGTTATAAATCCATCAAATTAATTTATTTAATACACACTTGAAAAAATATTTTATTAGTTGTATCATTTTCAAATCGAATCTAAATATTCCAATATTTCATTAAAATCTAATAATTGCTTGAATTAGAAATCATATATTATAACAAATATAAAAAGCCAACCATCATATATTACTTGTTTAAGCAATCTTTCCAAATTCAAATTAATTAAATACAATTAAAACTAAATAAAAGGCAAGTTTTATTGATCAAATATTTTTTAAAAAGACGAAAAATTTTGATTTTGTATTTGCCGACAATATTTTTTAAGGTCAGTCTAGCAATAATTTGATGGTTGGATTGAAGTGTTTCGATGTTAGTTGATCTGGCGGCAACAAAAATTACTCGTGCTAAGAAATGTTTTTCAATTGAACTCACTTTCGAAACTGCTAGACAGTCCTAATTGTTAAAAATATGATTGGTGGATCTATGATCATATAGATCATCTAGTGATAGCTACATTTTAAAAAAAAAACCAACTCTAAAGGTTCTAATATACTTTATTTGATAATTGTGCTTATAAATTGGTTTTGTTCATATTTTTTTCTATAAGACTTTTTTTCTTTTAAAAGATTATAGGATTTCTTATTTTATCAAGAAAACAGGCAATCACGATGATTTTTCTCTCGCATCCATCCTTATTGTACGAATGATTTTTATTTTTATTTTTGCATTTAATAAGATCGAATCAAAGAAGTTTTCACAAAAAATTATGTTAAGTATTGTTTTTCTTTGATTCAAGAGAATAAATCATTAGAAAAAAATTAAGTCAATAGTGTGCGTCATGTGCAAGAATAAAGACAATTAATATTTTTCAACTTGCTAAGTTTTGAATATTTTTTTGTATCTATCTTACAAAGACAATTAAATTTTGTTGTTGTTGCGTTTACGTTCCTCTTAACGAAATAATTAAATTTCTCAAATATTGTTTGTTATCCAATACAATCTAGCACATTCCATCTAACTAGAGAGATAATAATTAACTCATTTAAAAAGTAGATCAATCCACTCAAACTCGCTAACGACCGATCAAGGGCCACATGTAGTTAGCTCGCGAAAGGGATAGATCAAGGCCCTAAACAGTTTAAAGGACTTGGTTCGTTATGCCCGTTTATACTATAACTTTACTTCAACGTTGTGGTGTTATAGTGAAACACAACTTTTAAACAACTTCTTTCCTACAATAATAGTTTTATTAACAATATTAATACATACGTTCAATTTATTATCTCATTTTTCATCTTATTCTTTTAATTTTTGTGAAGTTAATATTTAATTTTGTAGCGTATAAATACATAGATGCCCATTAGGGTCGATTGTCATATGACCATTTAGATATTTCATGCAGACATTTAGAAAAACATACATGCACAAAATTATGTACTCATTCATCATCTCCAAAAACGAAAAAAGAAAAGTAAAACTTTGGATGTATAAAATTACTCCGATTTATGAGAAAAAATAAAAGTTATTGCTTATATTACACATGTATTCCAAGTTCTCCAAGTACACCTATGAGACATTTTCTCTAGTGTCATTTAAATGAGAATGCACTCCGACCTTCGCTCTCACTCTGAACTCCAGTAAAATGAAAACGTAAGAAACTCTCAGTCGAAATCTCGTTCTCTGTCGGCCTGCTCATGTTCTTCACGGATACTACCTGGACAGTAATAGTCAATTGAGAATATCCATTTGTCAAGTCATTCCTAATGGGCTGTGACAAGGGCTGTTCCAAGTGGTGTGAAGCCTGTCACATTCTGTCATGTTTATGAAGTTCCTAAATTTGTACCATGTTACTTTGATTCAACTATGTAACATATGTAAGTGGAAAATAAACAAAAAGTAAAAAGGAAAATGATAAGGAGAAATATATAAATAAATAAAGGGAAAAAATAAAAATAAAAACTTTAAACTATAAGGTCAGTAATAAAATAAATTTTAAACTATCATATGTTAACAAGTCAACCCTTTCACGCTCTATCGACCGCATTTTATCTGCGAGCAATTGCGCCGTTGACTGCGTGAAGTTGTGGTCACCCGTTCCCCATATCATTTTCACCCATTTCAAGTGTGGGTGATCACGTTTTAATTGTGCGCGACCGCGCCATGTGGAGTCGAGGTAGCTCGTTTTTCAGTGCAATTTGCACCCATTTCAAGTACGGTGACTGCATTTTAATTGGAGCTGAGGTAGCCCATTTTCCTTTACAGGTAAGATTAGCTCTATGCCTTTGTTAACCTTGTTAATACCTTATTGGGTGTTAATTTCTCAATGCATTTTTACTTCTTTGTCTGATACCTTTAGAGTTCAATGTCCCAAATTATGTTTTGGTTGAGCCTAAAAAGCCAAATAGGTTTGACATAAATGTCAGACTAAATTATAGATATTTAAAAAAATTGTGGTAAAATAATAATCAGTGCGAATAAGTAGTAAACTAAATTATTTTAAAACTTTATTCAAAGATTTTGTTCTTTTTTCATTATTGGATCATAAACTGTCTTCTTGTATTTAGGTTTTAGACGTATAAGAGATGTTTGGTAATATGGGCCATTGGCACACACCAATATTAGCTATGAGTATAATAATCACGCTTCAAGGGAAGAGAGCATGAAGTTCAATACGAGTGATCATTGCATCAAAGGATTGGCCCATGGCAATTGGCTACGGAAAATTGTGTCTATTTTGGAAATTCCTGACGTCTCCATGAGGAGTAAAATAAATATACACTTACTTATATCTAGTACATGTTTAACAAGCACAAAATGGATAACTAGGCTGGTCAACCGATCAAAAATGTTATTACTACTATGCATGCTCGAATAAATCATGACCAAAAATTCGTATATATATTAAAAAACTAAGGTGCTGTTAAGCAACACATGTCCATAGTTTTTATTGTCAAAAATACAATTTTGAAAACATGAATGCAATAACCGGATAAAATAAAATAAAACTTCTTCTTGTATGACCTCTTATAGTACAAGGTCATAGAGATCGGTAACCTAACTCAAGTTTGATTTACCAAACTTTGCACAAAATCTGAATCTAACATATTCTTTTATTAATATATATTAAAAAAAGACATTAAAATATCAATGATGAAACCTATAATGGTATAGAATCCATCTCGCAATTATTCTAGTAAAAAAAAATATATGCCTTAAACCATGTTGGGGTTGCGACTCGGCGCCCAAAACACCTCAGGTCATGCAACCCGAGCCTGTGACATTGGGGCATGGACTTCCTGGCTCTACAACACCACAACCCCACGTGGCATCCCTCGTTTCGCTTTAGCACTAAAGCCTTGAAAGTAAAGGCACTATGACGTGACACGTTGCACCAACATGTACAATTTGGGGTAAGGGTTCAACAACAGGGTGTATTTCACGACCTAGGAGAGAGTCGAGATAGTGTGAGACTTAATAGAGATTAAAAGTCAAGACCCGATAAAATTGGGCTAAACTGAAAGTCCAACATATGGCATTGAAATAGTATAATAAAAAAATGTTCTGCCAAAAGTAAATAACAAATATCTCCTCTCCCCAAATTAAATTCTCCAAGAAAAATAAATATTATGGGAATAATGGTTAATCTCACTCCTGCATCGACCGTTGATGGTCACTCTGGCTAAAACTCGAAAGAAAGTGTCGTTGTGGTGAATCTATTTAACTTAATAGCCATAAAGATTTACATTCAACATTAATTTAAAGAAAAAGGAGTGAGCAAGCCAAGTATAAAATATTTTACAAAAAATGAGTAGAAAATGTTTAGTAATGCAAGTGTCAAAACATTATACTATAGTCTTATATATACATAAAATAGTTCACTACTAATTAATATGAAAATTTCAGTGAAAATAAAATCACTTACGAACTCCAGGAACACTCTGACATAGACATATACAATAACAAGGTGATATATGGCAATCTCAAAATCACAAACGACCAAGTTTAAGTTTAAGATTTCGTGCCTAGGGACATGGCACGTTCAACTATTCTATTACTTTGGTTTACAATCAAATACATCCTCCAACAGTTGAATGTGTATAGCGAAAATGAAACCCACCATGGATCAATCAAACTTGGTTCACGTAATCGAGTTGAAAAGTAAAAAACTCAAGATGCATGCTCAATAAAATATTCTCTGAAAATATGCATATAAGATAAAAAATCGATATGTCATTTAATATGAGAACATTTCTTAAAAAAAAATTTAGGAAAACTATGTAATATCGAACATAATATTAAACTTCTAGCTCAATCAAGGATATCAATGGCAAAGTCCAAATCTGAGAAGTCAACCAAGTCAACGCTATGTTCCTAGCAATAGAATCCTCATTAACATTCCTCAATCCTTAGAATTATATTTAAAACTATATTAATAAGGTAGAAATTAATCCATGAACCAAAACACCCAAAATCCAAAAAGTTGCCCAAAAGGTGGCTTGAGTCACAGCTTATACCCCTTAATCGTGGCTTGAGACAGTTTAATTCCCTTTTAAGTTGCAGCTTGGCGTCGTAACCCTCCGACGCCCCAACGGTTTTCCTCCAACTTTCAACGAATTTTCGGCCTCAGTCTGTTTTCTCTATAATTTCTGACTCCATTACTATAGGACTAATTTCAACATACAACCATGAATCAACATTTGATTTTAATCCATAAATCATGTTCTTTCAATCTAAAATTGTAAATTTTGCACCCAAATATACGACAAATCATTCAATAGATGTGAGAGAAATTTTAGGTTCAACATACCTTTGAAGATTGCGATCCCTACAATGATAATCTCGGTAGTCTTGACTGAAATTTGAATCCGAACTCTCTAAGTCAAATTGTTCCTCTTAAAATCTGAATTTTATATTCAAATACTAAAATTTGGCACTTATAAAAATCTGACTTTTTTCTAAAACTGATTTTTTTGTAAACCATGAGTAATGATTTTTAGAGTATCAATCTTACCTCTAAACACCTTGTACCTCATTTGAAAAAAGTAATGATTTTTATGTGTTTTCATAGCATAACGGGTTTGTTGTAAACCAAGAATCCTTAATAAAAAGGAGAATCTTTATCTCTTCGATACAATCATGCGTTCGTATCTAAAAGAGTAATGCATTCGTATTTTTGAAAATGACGGTCATGTCAATTGTTTATTAGTCATTTCTATTTTTAGAAATAATCGACCAAAAATTGTAGTTGAGAACGATGACATGTTATGGTGCTTTACGTAAATGTAGCAATTTTATTTATTTTCTACAGACTACACATTTGAGTTTGTATTAAGGCATCTCATTTTTAAATAATGCTAGGTTTATCATATATTTTTACACTTAAATTTTTACCTCTTGACCTAGTGATTATTTATTAGCGTAATAGTTAATATAAATTATAAATAGTTTAAATATAACATTAATTCTACCAATGAACGAGCACCACATCATGAAATACAATTATAGTGTAAAAATAGATAATAAACCTAGCATTACTCTTCATTTTTTGCATGAATTGAAAATTTGTTATCTATTTTAAAATTAATTAATTTCAAATATAACCGGCTCGGCACATAATTAAATTTCATGATAAAATAGAGAAAGAAACCAATCTTTATTAGAATTATTTATTTAATGATTATGTTCCTATTTTGAGCACCAGAAATAAAGTGTAAATACGTAATGGAAAAATTAATGCAAATGAAGCATAGATATATACATTGTATAAAATGTTGACGTTCATTGCACGCCCTTATTAGAATTACACCTTCCAAACTGCAAAATACTCTTCCAAATAAGCTCAAAACATTCATTATTTTGTAAAACCCTAATAGCCTATAAATACTCCTTAAGACAAGGGTTATATATCAAGACATAAGCATTCAAATATCGAAGATAAGATCATCATGAAGGTTATCTCAGTTGCAGCCACGTTGATCCTGCTTCTTTTCATTTTAAACGGTAAAGTCTTCAGTTTTTGTTTCATTTTTTTATTTATGCAGCTGTATTGAGAATGGTATTGCAATGAAATGCAGGAGAGGAGATGACGGCCGTTGGGCAGGCAGAATGCCAGAAGGCGTTGTACGGAGGAGGTGGCTGCGTTGACGCTCCTTGTGACAAGGGTTGCAAGGACCAATTTGGAGCCAAGTCTTATGGATTCTGCTATTTCTACCGTCAACCTGCTGATACTTGTGTCTGTCGTTATCCTTGTTGATTTTCTCTGTATCTCTCTATCTCTCTATGCCTCTCTTTCCTTTCCTAGGCATTTCTCTCAATGAAAGTTGACCAATAATGAGAGATTTATTTCTTCATCGTCATCTTTATCATCACTCTCTCTCTCTACACACACACACACGCACACACACACGCGTTGAATATGAAAACTCCTTACGTCAGATTTAG
Organism: Begonia masoniana; assembly: GCA_022432975.1. Lineage (NCBI taxonomy): Eukaryota > Viridiplantae > Streptophyta > Magnoliopsida > Cucurbitales > Begoniaceae > Begonia > Begonia masoniana. Next base: position 14,230,857 of record CM039503.1, on the reverse strand, counting down.
AGCACATTCATTTCTTCAAAACAAGGGGGAAACAAAAAACTAAGAACTCTTTTTCTTGGAACTATTAGTGATAAGATGTAGCTGAAGCCAACTTTTAAAATTATTTTACGCATAATAAATTAAAACACAAGCATAAAATAATATGTCACTCCAGTCTTCGTTGCATAACACCCAGTACGTTAAGGAGTACAAAATCCATTTTATTTTGTAGTAAAATAAGGTCATAAAGTGTGATTAAGGGACAACTTCCGATTCTCCAACTTTCATTCGAACTGTTTCTCAATATGTTTGATTATCTTCTTATCCACTTGGAAGGCTTTTGTCAGAACATCGATCGAGATCCGAGGATTCGACCCGAACACTGCATTAGCAATTGTAATAACACCAGGGTTTTGGCTGCTAAGTCCGGCAAAGGCAAGAGCGTTGGTCTTTCCTACATTTAGTTGGAAGTGAATGAGGCCGATCGGGAAGACAAACACGTCTCCTTTCTTCAACACTTTTGAAAAGAGACGATTAGGGTTGGAGGTGACGAATCCAACATATAGAGTGCCTTCTAAGACGACAAGAATCTCAGTTCCTCGAGGATGAGTGTGTGGAGGATTTAGGCCTTTTGGTGCATAGTCGATGCGAGCCAATGAAATGCCAAGAGTGTTTAGGCCCGGAAATCTATCGACATTAACGAGCGTTACATTTGAGCCAACGTTGTTCGTAGTGTTGCCAGGAATGTCTAGTCCTCGAAATATGAAATCATCGGCTGAGACCTTTTTTTGGTCTTTGCAGAATTTACCGTTCACATATACTATAAAAAAACCAAGTAAATATACTTAAAATCATCGAAACAATATAACATAAAGAAATAAGTTATGTGCATGTAATTGCATTACGTACACTTTGGATCATCAATCGCAACACAGAAATCTTGCAGAGGACTTGGATCGTAAGCTGAGGCAAAATCGAAAACTCGGAGAGCTAAAGAGAAAAGGAGGACATTAAGAAGATAACTCTTCATATTTGAGTATTTTATGCGTAAAATTGGATCTGCTGGAAGATAATAAGCTTAGAAGAGAATGGTATTGATTTATATAGACGATGAGGGCATGATATTCCCAATGAGTCTGTCCATTTCACGTAAAGCAAACGATATTTTCAACTCATTTGTGTGATTATTTATTATTTCTTCCCAACTACTCCTACATGCTACACCCTTTTATCGACCTAAATGTTGTGTCATTAGTTCGGAGGGAATACTAACCCGGACAAGTCGGTTTTGGATTATGAATCTCGTAATTTTGTCCCTTAAAATGATCGGGATGAAAAGAGGGTTCAAATTTTTATTTATAAGTTGCATTTATCTATTATATTAACTCGTAAAAACTAATAATTAAATGGAACAGAAGGAAGTGAATTTGTTTGATAGAAAGTCTTTAAATCACAATCCAATCAGTTCATTAATTGATTCAATATTCTTCTTCTGTTCATTGCGTCCGATTTCATCTATTTCTAATGATCAACGGAAGCAAATATATGGTTTAAAGCACTTGGCTTCTAGAATTAATGTCAAGAGGGTTGTTGGAAAATGGGTGAAGTATTTCCTAAAGAAGGATTAATTACTAAATAATTGAAAGTAAATTAATTAAATATTTATTATTAATAATAAGAGTAGATCATGTGATTCTATCAGAACAATTTTAAGTAACGCTTTTTGGAGTAGGCTAAGACATCGTGCTCGGATTGGTTTTGAGAAAGCTGGTGAGTTTCTCTTGTTATTTCTGTATTTATGAATTAACATAATTATTTATTGAAAAATAGTTAGGTAGACCATGCCTGAGAGTTTTTCGGTTGGATAGACCAAATCAATGTTTTTAGTTCGTTTTTTTTTTTTTTTAATTATTACAACCTCACGAAAACGAAACTTAATACCAAATCTAGTAGAAGGAACGATTTTGATTCTAATTTGAGAACGTTATTTATTTTGTATTTATAATATTTGAAAGACGAGTCAAAACTCATCCAAACCAACCAAAACATAGACAATAAGGAACAAAAAAAAAAAAAAAAAAAAGTAAAAATCAAATCAAAATTGAAAAATGAGTAAAGTTTGCAGTGTTAAGCTGACCCTCAAAACTTTTTGTTAATAAAATAATCCTTAAATTATTCTTTGTTAACAAACTTGTCCTTCATGCTAAGTTTTTCATCAAAATTAAGGGCGGATGTCTAAAATTACGCATGGGCATCTGAAAACGTAAGAGTACGTAAAGTTTCTTGAGAGCTGACTTCATAGGTTCAAGGTGGATGCCTAAAAATAGAATAGCAAAAAAAATGTCTCGAAAGCAGATTTCTAGGATTTACGGCAGACGTCTAAAAATGAAAGAATGGAAAAAAGTGTATCAAGATCGAACTTTCAGGGTTCATGGTGGACGCCCGAAAGTAGAAGAGTGAGGAAGTGTCTCAAGAGTGAGCTTCCAGGGTTCAAGGCAGATGCCTGAGAATGGACTTAGGTTCGAAAAATGCACTGGAGCGGGAGACATTTAGGTGTGCGCAGGTAATTTGTGCGGACGCTTGCTCTTATTTCCAAATATCCGCTCTCAATTTTAACGAAGGGAAGTGCGAGTTTGTTAATAAAGGATAGTTTAAGATTTTGTTTGTTAATAAAATTAGTTTAATAGTTAGTTTGTTACTACCCCATAGTTTAAATGGGGTTTTTTGAAACTTTACCCTTGAAAAATTAAACTGCGAAATTCAAACCTAGCCAAAATGAAGAACAGACATTGTTTCTGATCAATTTTTAAAGATTTTGACACGCTTCAATCTAGTGGCAAATTGTGTGACAACACAAGTTGTAACAACCCCAACCCAGTTAGGGCCGTCATTGCCTAACCGTAACTTACTCCTAACTTAACCCCCATAAGTTTACATAGAAATTCCCCTTTATTTTTTTTATTTTTTATTTTTTGCACTTTTAACTTTTACTGTACTTAAGGCGAAATCTCAATCGAAATTGAAATCGAAGTTCGTTTAGTAAATCGTTTTGTGGCGATCAGTCGCCACGCTCTCTGGATTTCTCCAGAGAGCGGCGACCAGCAATCGCCTCTCCAGCGATTTCCAGGCAGGGAGAGGCGATTGATCACCTCCAAGAGGCGACCAATCGCCATGCTCTCTGGAACTTCTCCAGAGAGCACAGCTTTCACCTCCCCCATTTCTTTCTTCCTTCGTTTCCTCACACCCTGCATTTCACATTCACAACATAAAACACACGACACCAATATAACCTACAACCTCAGGAAGCCAAGAAAACGAACCGCGTGAATCGCTCTAAAACCGAGCCAATCCCTACACGTCTAAATGCTTAAAATCATCAAATAAAACCCAATCAAATCCTCAAAACAAACATCGAACATAAACATGAAATTTCCTTAAAACATCACCAAAGACATACATTATCAAATCATTCAAATAGCACTACTTCAAACCTACATCCACTATAAATTTTCTAAATAATAAACCTAACTATACACCCTAAAATCCATAATCTTTTTAACCAACAAAACTAACTCACATCTCTTCGCCACAAAACAGTTCGGGGCGCACCATCGGACCATCAAGCCAAACCAAAACACACTCCGTCGCCACGAGCACAATCCGTCGACCGCCTATTCCTTGTCATCAAGAGAAACTCTCACCTTCACACCTGTCACCTACATCATACAACATAAACATTAAGCCTAATGCTTAGCAAGGGAATGCACTATAGATGACGTATGCATGAATGCATGACTTTTCATAAAACATGTTCATGTACTTGTTCTTATTCTTTTTCATTTTCGTTAACATGGATTAAGTTGGGGATGTGCCAGGGAGTAGGCCAAGTGCGTGTACATAGTCGTTTCGGCCGTATTCATGTTCCATCGCATGGAAGTGACATTGGTTTTGTTGTTCTGGCCATACTGTCCCAACCCACACTTAATCATTACCTTTCTTTTACATACACCATACGTGGAACATTTCATATGACATTTGAGAAAACATGATGCATGAGGAAATCTACGTACAACATATCATCAAAACATATCATCAAGTAATTCACAACGTACATAGACATACGCTAATCTTAACGAACTTCACAAATAACTAATAACTAACATCCTAGGCTACCCGACTCATTAAATCCCACAATCAGAAAATCATCATCAAAACAACAAAAGCCTAACGTTGACACGATGTAGGGCCTTCAGGGCCGGAAACCTAACACCCACTTACCTGGCGTCCATAGCAAGCCGAGCACCATCCAAAAGTCGTCTCCACCTAAAGTATTTCACAAATAGGAGCATTAAAATCGATCCTAAATCAACAATTCCAAACTCAAACTAAGCTCCTAACTAAGACTATTTTCCTTAAAACTTCAATTTTCTCCATTCGGGCATTTCATCGAACATGTTGTGCTCACCATCAACCAAACTCCATTAATGGCTTTTCCTTCAACTCCAACAACCCAAAATTAACTCTAATTCCTCCACAAACCCTCCAACTCATAAATCTTTCATCCTAACAATCAAAACCCATCTCAAAGGCTCCAATAACAACCACAAACACGATAACATTATCGATCTACAACAAAGCCGAAAATCTCCACTTTAAACAACAAACCCTAACCAAAAATCCATCGTTAAAACTAAACAAAACTTGCCTAAAGATGGGAGCTTACCTAGAACGTCGATTGGAGAAGGAAAACCGAAAAGAAATGGCCGGAGTTTGGTGCGTTGATTGGCCGATTTGAGAATCGTGAGAGGAAGAAAGAAATCGTCGCCAAGGGAGGGGAGAAACCACGTTCTGGAAAAACTGAAATGGAAGGGGGGAGGAGTTTTGGTTTTTATTTAAATTTTTAACCTTGCAAATTACATAAATGCCCATCCCCCAATTTCTCTCTTAATTTATTATTTCGTCTATCGATTTAGCTACTCCGAAATTGTCTTATTTCTCCAAATATTCATACTTATTTCTCCAAATTACATAAATGCCCATCCCCCAATTTCTCTCTTAATTTATTATTTCGTCTATCGATTTAGCTACTCCGAAATTGTCTTATTTCTCCAAATATTCATACTTATTTCTAGGGTTCTAACGAAACTCCCCGTTCGAAAAACGGACTTAATTTACTATTTTTTACGACTTAAAACACTATAAACAGAAAACCGAAACTCGGCGTTATGCTATCAATTTGAATTTCTAAAAATTTACTTATTCCTCTAAAAATTCTCATAAATTCCTAGGGTCCTAGTAAAATCTCCCGCTCACAAAACAGACCTACATTTCTTATTTACGAAGATACCCTTGGAGCGAAAACTCGAAAAACTTGGGTGTTACACAAGTACTAGTTCCTCTCGAATTTCCAATTAACAACCACCGAGGTTCCCTAGATTCCAATAGACACAAATAATGCAAAACAGATTCAAATGCTATGAACTTTTAACAGGAGCTTACCTCTCACGTGTATGAGACCCTTTAAAATTTCAATGGAAAATATGCAGTAGTAGAAAAGTTATGCACGGAAGAGTCAAGATGACTCAAACCGCTCAAAAATACTGCTATGTTGGCCGAGAGAAGACTAATTTTTGAGCAGCACAACTTTTAGTATATAACTCCAAATAACTTGAAACTTTAACAACATCTTACTTGAGGTATATCTGTAAGACCCTGAAAATTTCAAGATTCTTTGTGGATGAAAAGTTGTGCAATGGGGAAGGGCTACTGGTTTGGAAGGTGATAAAAGTTGCACCTCTCAGCTTTATGGCTCTTCTAAGGGAAGAACACTCCAGCTCGCAAAGAACAGAGTTTATAATCTTTTGCTATGAATACTAACCTCCAAGAAGGCAGTGAAAAGAGTAATACTAAGAGCTTCTAAGAATACTCACAAACTTGAAAACAATGGACATTAAAGTGCTCGGTTATGACTCACCGGCGGAAATGGGTTTTGAGACTTAAAGAGGCTCGGTTTTTTGGAAGATAACTTCAGCTTTTCATTCCTTCAAAAGTTGCTGCTATAGTAGCTAAGAGATGGCTAAATACCCCTCCTTAATTACAATTTAGGGTTCAGCTCACAAAAAGGAGAAGAAGGCTCTAGAAGTGGCATGTCATTCGGCCACCTCATCAGTCGAGTACAACATTTCTCTCTCTCACGATAAAGTGTACTTTTCTCCTTTCAAATGCAGCTCATTTCCTTCCACAAATGCAAATCATTCCCCCTCCAAACGTGTTCAGTCAAGCATGCAATGCAATATAAAAGAAACTAGGTGTTTTTGGTGAAAAAAATAGGATATGCTCGGTTACATCATTTGTCAAAAGGAAAACAAATTCCTCCTTCAACAATTGGTGTTGCCAAGTGTTGCTCCCAAGTTAATACATGGAGAGGCTTCTCCAAGTCTAGGGTGCTTGGTTCCCACTTCAAACCCTCAAAATAGTCTTTTCCTGCAAAAAGAACAAACTTGTTAGAAAAATGATCGGCCGAGGCCAAGGTCTTGGCTCAGGATTGTGTCATGGGTCCTAGAGGCATATCATTCTCCCCAGGTGATTGAAGATTTGACCTCAAATCCAAAGGTTCACCATTCTCTCGATCACCATCCTCTTCAATGTATGGGGATAGGTCTTGGACATTGAAAGTGGCAGATACTCAATAGTCCCTCGGTAACTCAAGTTTGTACGTTATTGTTGATTCTTTCTAAGACTTTGAACGAACCATCGGCTCTTGGGAGTAACTTAAACTTCTGTTGCTTGGGGAACCTTTCCTTCCTTAGGTGAAGCCAAACTAGGTCTCCCTCATTGAAAATAATCTTCTTTCTCCCTATGTTGGCATTCTTAGCATAAGTCTCGTTCTTCTTCTAAATGGATTTTCTAACCTGCACTTGCATTTTTTGACTTGCTCGGCTTTTTATGGGCAATGGTACAAGATCCAACGGTGGGAGTAGATTAAAACCATACACCACCTTGAATGGAGTCATTTGAGTAGAGGAGTGTACGCTACTATTATAAGCAAACTCAATGTATGGGAATTAAACATCCCAATCAGTGAGCCTCTTGCCCACTATGCTCCTCAAAAGCGTTCCTAAAGTATGATTTACTATTTCGATCTGGCCATCCGTTTGAGGGTGAAACGAAGTACTAAAAAGTAATTTTGTGTCCAACTTCCTCCATAGGGTCTTTCAAAAAGAGCTTAAAAACTTAGTGTCTGTAACACCCGGTTCTATAAAACTAATTATTTAATCTTTTAATTAATGGTACACTTTACATGGCAATAGTAAATGTAGGGTTAGTGGATGACTAGGCGAGGGCATAAGGGTAATTGTAAATTTAAAAGTGGATAATGTATTTAAGGAAAGAGGTTTTGGGTTTAATGCATTGTAGCCACCACTGTTTTTCTCAAATCATTTTCGACTCTCAGCTTCTCGGTTCAGCAGAGTGCGCTAGGAGATTCTTCTATGATTTTCCCTTCGGCTTAGGTGAGTTTTACTAAGGTATCTTACTGCATTATGATTATAGACGATAGAGGTGTATCGTAGATGCATATTCTTGGGAAATGTAGGGCGTAGGAGTTGAGTCGGGTCCCGTAAGGAATCGGGAATGCATATAGGATAGAGTCCTGAACTAGTTCTGTAAGTTTCTGAATAGTATGGAATAAAGTTTAGTGAAGATCTAATCGGTATTCTGTTTGTGACTTAGGTGAGCAAAACGTCTGAAGTAGTTTGAAGCCGAGCATTTCCAGGAGACCAGGTAAGTAAAGTATGCTTGTGCCTCCGGGCCTACATCACAAAACAGTAGGATTGTGCATGCTTGAATGTGTTTGTATGTCATGCATCATATTTTGAAAATTATGCGAAAATGAATTTACATGAAATGGCATGGTAAAGAATGAACAGACTGTAACAGTTGTTAAGGGAACTAATCCGCCCCTTAATCAAGAGAGAGGATGAATGACTTTGGGGGAAGTTATCCAAACCCTAATTTCACAAGGGGATCTGAACAGTTGTTAAGGGAACTAATCCGCCCCTTAATCAAGAGAGAGGATGTATGACTTTGGGAGAAGTGATCCAACTCCCAATTTCACAGGGGAATCAGATCAGAAACGAATACATATGCAACTGAGATGAGAAAGTAGAAACTGCATGTTTAGGAAATTATGTTTCAGCATTCCATTTCATCATTGCTTTACTTACTTAGCATTACGCTAATAAATGAGTTTTGTGATGTAGGTGACGAAGCCTCAGAAGGTGTGTTCTCTGAACATGTTGAGGATTAGGCTGTTGGGGGAGCACTTCAATGCTACGGATTGGTGATTCTGATGAGGCGGTTTAACTGGTGTCAGTTGATGAGAAGGTTTAGTGAACCATCATTCAGTTTAAATATGTTGAGAGTTTTAGTGACAGTAGTAGTTTTGATGTTTTGAATACAATTTGAGACTCTTTCTGATAATGATATTCTGTTAGTTTTAATAGTGATTTTTACCAAATTTTGGAGTAGTATACGGATTTAAGTAGTTTTGAACGGTTTTAGTAAAATGTTCAAGTTCTTCTGGTAGTCAGAGTTTTCTTTGTTTATAGTGAAATTGTTGCTATGTTGTTTTCTTTAAGTATTTTTGATCTATCGGTAGATGATGTCTATCGGCAGATGTTGAGTATTTTTGATCTATCGGCAGATGATGTCTATCGACAGATGTTGAGTATTTTTTATCTATCAGTAGATGATGTCTATCGACAGAAGTTGAGAGTTTTGTCTATTGGTGGATTTAGTCCATCGTTGGATGTGAGTATTAGAATTTTTCGTTTTGTAATCGGAAGATTTCTTCAGAAAAAGCCATCGGAAGATGTAGTAGAAGTGTTGTCGTTTAGTGATCGGTAGATGTCGTGTATTAGACCTATCGGAAGATGTAGTAGAAGTGTTGTCGTTTAGTGATCGGTAGATGTAGGAAGTAATTTGTCGTTTAGTGACCGGATGATGTGCTCTGTTTTGTTTTGTGATTAAAAGACTTTCTTTTGTCGTTTAGTGACTGGACAACGTGATCAGTTTTCTCTTTCTCTTTCAACCAACTGCCTTGAATATTTTAATCTTTAATAAAGATTGTTTTTATATGATGATTTTTCCGCTGCAAGTCTTAACGTTTTAAGAGTCAAAATCTTGATCATTGAATGAAATTTTAAATTTTTCTCAAAAGTCATAGTTCGGTTCTGTAGTATGAGTAACGAATCGGGTTTATATAATTCGGGGCGTTACAGTGTCCCTATCCGACACGATAGATTTAGGAACCCCATGCAAACAGACCACTTCTTTGAAAAACAACTCGGCTACAAGGGTGGAATCATTTGTCTTAGAGCAAGCTATGAAGTGGGCCATTTTGAAGAATCGGTCTACGACCATCATAATTGATTCCTTAGCCCGAGTGATGCGAGGATGCCCCAAAATAAAAATCATGCTAATTTCTACCCATGGATGACTCGACACGGGCAATGGTAAATAGAGCCCTTAAAGAAGTACTCGGCTCTTGGCTTTCTTGCAAATAATATACTTCTCTAATACCCGATGTACATCTCGTAGTAGATGAGGCCAATAGAAATGCTCATTGATCATATCCAAGGTCTTCTTTTCTCTAAAATGACTAGATAACCCAACATCATAAGCTTCTTTAATTAGGGACTCCCTAATGCCCCCACCAGAAGCGCACAATTTACCCCCATTGAAGAGGTAGTCATCCACTAGGTGGTAATCACACTCGGTCTTGTCTTGTCATTTCACATACCAAGGGCTGAAGTCGTGGTCCTCAACATAACTACTTTTGATCCATTCGAAACCAAAAAATTTGGTGCTTAGCTCGGTCAAAAGAACATATCTGCTAGATAATGCGTCGGCTACCACATTAGTCTCTCTCTTCTTATATTTGATGATATAAGGGTATCGTTCAAGAAACTCTACCTATTTGGCATGTCTCTTATTCAACTGGCCTTAGCTCTTTATATACTTAAGCGCTTGATGATCGGAGTGGATGATGAATTTCTTGGACATTGTCATACGTCGAATAGTTAAGAGCAGCTCCCTTGAGCTTCTCTGTAACGACCCCGGCCAGGAGCCGTCACGTGTTCATATTCTTTCATTAACCGTTTGCTTGGCTTTTACTATTATTACATTCCCTTACTATCTCTCAACAGACTTTCACATTTTACATATATTTTTTTTTTTCTAAACTGATAATAGAGACGCAGAACCATTAAGGAAGACGAACCCTCTCGTGCCCGACTTCCCATGCCTCGTCGGCTCAAACTTTCACAGAGTCGAGCGACTAGACTCGGTCCTTGGTTTCTTGACAATTTCGGGAAAAGAGGAAGTGCCCTCAATTCTCTTAACAAAATACCACTCGGGTTTGCATGGGTTGCATGCGTTGACAACCCTCAGAAACTTAGTCGTCCGGTCATCACGTGCATTACGCGTGACTCGCTTAACATCACCTAAAAGGAGAGATCTTCCGGTGGGCACGTGGGCCTCGCGTGCTAAATTAAAACATCATCCGGTCACTAAATGACAAAACACATTTTACATCTTCCGGTGGCGTCATCCGGAAGACTGAACTATATACAACTATCCTTCGGCATCTGCGTGATGACGTCAGGCCGGAAGACTAAACCATCAACAATTAATCTTCGGCATCTGCCGAGACGTCAACCGGAAGGACTAAACTAACAAACAATTACCCTTCGGCATTTGCCGATGACGTCAGCCGGAAGACTAATCCATCAAACAATTACCCTTCGTCATCTGCCGATGACGTCAGCCGGAAGACTAAACCATCAACCGATTAACCTTCGGCACGTCAGCCGGAAGACTAAACCATCAAACAATTACCCTTCGGCATCTGCCGATGACGTCAGCCGGAAGACTAAACCATCAAACAATTACCCTTCGGCATCTGCCGATGACGTCAGCCGGAAGACTAAACCATCAAACAATTACCCTTCGGCATCTGCCGATGACGTCAGCCGGAAGACTAAACCATCAAACAATTACCCTTCGGCATCTGCCGATGACGTCAGCCGGAAGACTAAACCATCAAACAATTACCCTTCGGCATCTGCCGATGACGTCAGCCGGAAGACTAAACCATCAAACAATTACCCTTCGGCATCTGCCGATGACGTCAGCCGGAAGACTAAACCATCAAACAATTACCCTTCGGCATCTGCCGATGACGTCAGCCGGAAGACTAAACCATCAAACAATTACCCTTCGGCATCTGCCGATGACGTCAGCCGGAAGACTAAACCATCAAACAATTACCCTTCGGCATCTGCCGATGACGTCAGCCGGAAGACTAAACCATCAAACAATTACCCTTCGGCATCTGCCGATGACGTCAGCCGGAAGACTAAACCATCAAACAATTACCCTTCGGCATCTGCCGATGACGTCAGCCGGAAGACTAAACCATCAAACAATTACCCTTCGGCATCTGCCGATGACGTCAGCCGGAAGACTAAACCATCAAACAATTACCCTTCGGCATCTGCCGATGACGTCAGCCGGAAGACTAAACCATCAAACAATTACCCTTCGGCATCTGCCGATGACGTCAGCCGGAAGACTAAACCATCAAACAATTACCCTTCGGCATCTGCCGATGACGTCAGCCGGAAGACTAAACCATCAAACAATTACCCTTCGGCATCTGCCGATGACGTCAGCCGGAAGACTAAACCATCAAACAATTACCCTTCGGCATCTGCCGATGACGTCAGCCGGAAGACTAAACCATCAAACAATTACCCTTCGGCATCTGCCGATGACGTCAGCCGGAAGACTAAACCATCAAACAGGACCTCTTCAGCTTCCGTCTTACGGTAGAGAACTCTAAATCATCAATTGACTCCTTCCAACAGAAAGAAAACACAACTCATTCAAAATGCATATAGCGGAAGACTTAAGCAACAGACCATTTATAAATCGATATAATCATTCCCTGACTCAGGGATCCGCTAGACAGTTTCAAAGCTCAACGTTTTAAAATAATTCTCTACTTAAACTTCCTACTTAACTACCATATTCTTTAACATACTGTAACATAAGAGTCTTAACCAGGGGTCATAAATCGCCTCTCCAGTCCCACACTGTCACCTTGAGCATCCTCCAGCAACCAGCCTTAAGCATCCTCTTTGAACGCAACATCCTCACCTGAACCTTCTTCACCTACACCATAAGGTTTAACTATAAGCCTAATGCTTAGTAAGGAATGCATACTGACAGATATACATGAGTACACAATTTAAAGAGACATAAGTTCATAAACCATTCACCATTCGTGTTCATCTTTATCTTTTACATAACATGTATTAAGGCAGGAGACGAGGGAGGAAGACAGGGGTACATAGTCATTTGCCTATCGCGGCAGTCATACATAATCATTTGCCTATCGCGGCAATCATGATACATCACTCGGCCTCCCCAGTGGGAGAATTCGCGAGCCATACATATCATTAACTCGGCCTCCACCAGTGGGAGATTTCGCGAGTCATACATATCATTAACTCGGCCTCCACCAGTGGGAGAATTCGCGAGTCATACATAACATAGTCTTTCCCCGCTCTGCACTTAATCTCGGTTACATTTGCTTTTCATATTCTCAACTTAATCATAACAGGAACACAGTGCATAGACATAAAGTTCATAGAAAAAAAGTCATATCATGAGGACAAGTAAAACATCCTGTAACTTTACATTTACTTACACAACTCCTCATATCGTGGAAATAACAGATCATAGTCAATAAGCTAACATCTCAGTGATTTCCTAATACCCTTGCGGTGTAGGGCCTTAGTGGCCGGAAATCTTAACACATTCACTTACCTGGATTCCTTAGCAATCCAAGCTTCTTTCCTTTAAACTTCTTCACCTAAAACATGTACATTACAGTAGTTAAAACAAAGTCCTAATAGTCCTAATCATAAACCATCCTAGGATCTAATAGCTAAAGTCATTCCGATTCCTCTGTTTGACACACTGCAGTCTGAAATCCGAAACTAGGTGGACAGGTTTTACCATTGGTTAAATCCGAGTTGGTTACATAAACTGTTCAGAATCGATTCAGGGCGACATTTCTACTTTCAGATTAGGAAAATCACAAACTGCTCGGCCACTGCTAAAAATCCGAACTCAGTGCCGAGCTGAGAACAGAGCTCTATTTACTAATGAATGACTACATTGTCCATTTCATACCTCGGGTGTGGATTTGCAGAGAAAGGCAAGCTCGAAACCGGTCGTCGGCAGAGGAAAGTTCTGGTAGCCGAGAGCAAGAACTTGGGAGAGAAGAAATCGCCGAGAGGGAATGTCGGCTACAGTGGCAATAAATGAGATTTAAGGTTTCCAATTCCTTTTTATACTAAATCCATCGATTCTAATTACTAAACTGCCACCCAACCTAGTTTTACTTAACTTGTAATAATTTATCTTAACATTAAATTTTAAATCATAAAGGTTAAATAAGAGGGTGACAATGAAAATGGTCAGAAAATCACCTGGCCGAAATGTCGGGTGTTACATTCTCACTAAAATATGCAAGTGGCTTACCCTCTTGCATGAGCACTACTCTAATTTCCAATCCAGACGCATCTCTCTCTATCTCAAAAACTTTATTGAAGTCGAGGAGCATAAGAATGGGGGCATGACAAAGCTTTTCCTTGATCACCTCAAAACTCTGTTGACAAGAAAAAGTCCATTGGAACTCCTTTCCCTTCTTAGTACAATCCGTAATATGAGTCATAATCGACATACAATCCTTGATGAATCTCTGATAGAAAGATACTAATCCATGAAAACTCTGCACTTCCAAGATCTCATTCGAAACTGGTCATTCCTTGATGGCTTCTATCTTATACTCATCCACCTTTATACCATTTCTTGTGATGATAAAACCAAGAAAATATATCCTCTCTTGATCAAAAAAACACTTCTTGATATTTCCAAAAAAGTTTGGCGCTTCTAAGAGTTTCAAAGAGGATTCCGAGATGCTCTAAGTGGGATGCAAAGTCCTAACTATACAACAAAATGTCCGAAATAGACCACTATAAACTTGCCTAAAAACTCCTTGAGGACATAGTGCATGAGTCTCATAAAGGTGTTAAGAGCACTAGAGAGGTCGAAATACATCACTAATAATTCGAAAAGCCCATACTTGGTTTTGAATGACATCTTCCACTCATCTCTTTTCTTCATTCTAATTAGGTGATAGCCACATTTTAGATCCACCTTTGATGAGATAGCTACCCAAAGGAGGCCACCTAAAACCCACAGAAGATGAAGAGTGCTCGGGTAAGATGTGTAGTTGAGAAATGAGATGAAAACAATGAAAATATGAAGATGGAGATGAGAGTTTAATGGCACGAAATGTAAAGATGAAATGTGTGTGAATGAGGTTGAATGAAACCGTGGAAATGGTGGTGAAAATGCATGAAGAATGGAGTAGAAATGGAGAAGTGAAATGAACCCCTTAGAGGCCCCAAAGAGCTATCTTATGTTATACTCTTAGGTTAATGCTTTTCCATAGGAAAAACAACCACATTGGGGAAGGTTTTCACCTTCTTCAACCTTTAAACTCTCACTAGGAGAGGAGAAGAAGAAGATGTAAGAGCTAAACCAAGCAACCCTTAATCTTGTTTAGCAATAGAGGCTCCCTCCTACACGATTAGAAAACCATGGACAACCACTAGGGTTTTACTCACCCTAAAGCTAGTGAGAAAAAGGATTTTTGTATTAATTTGGCAAAAGATCTCTACAAACACCAATAGCTATGTTTAAATAGAAACCTAAGATGGCTAGGGTTTTACAATGATTGTTGATCAAATGAAGATGGACGGCATAGATCATTTGTGCTTGTGCTTCATCCAATGGTGAAGGTTCCTTCCTTGCAAAAGTTATCAAGTGCTCTCTTTGTGCCATGTCATCAATCCTTATGAGCACTACCTCTTGTCCTTGCTGCCAAGTCACAAATCCATACCTCATTTACACTAAATCCTCATTGGTGTAATTGGTGGAGCCTTGCATGCAATCTTCCTTCACGGCATAGTATCATACCATGAACTTAACCCAAATTAGCCACTACCATACATCTAATCCTAACCATTCAATCTAATCTTAACCACACAATATAAATGAATGCATGTGACTCAAATGACTAATTGTTTTCCAACACAAAAAAAAAAAAAAAAAAAAAAAAAAAAAAAAAAAAAAAAAAAAAAAAAAAAAAAAAAAAAAAAAAAAAAAAAAAAAAAAAAAAAAAAAAAAAAAAAAAAAAAAAAAAAAAAAAAAAAAAAAAAAAAAAAAAAAAAAAAAAAAAAAAAAAAAAAAAAAAAAAAAAAAAAAAAAAAAAAAAAAAAAAAAAAAAAAAAAAAAAAAAAAAAAAAAAAAAAAAAAAAAAAAAAAAAAAAAAAAAAAAAAAAAAAAAAAAAAAAAAAAAAAAAAAAAAAAAAAAAAAAAAAAAAAAAAAAAAAAAAAAAAAAAAAAAAAAAAAAAAAAAAAAAAAAAAAAAAAAAAAAAAAAAAAAAAAAAAAAAAAAAAAAAAAAAAAAAAAAAAAAAAAAAAAAAAAAAAAAAAAAAAAAAAAAAAAAAAAAAAAAAAAAAAAAAAAAAAAAAAAAAAAAAAAAAAAAAAAAAAAAAAAAAAAAAAAAAAAAAAAAAAAAAAAAAAAAAAAAAAAAAAAAAAAAAAAAAAAAGTGCCATGTCATCAATCCTTATGAGCACTACCTCTTGTCCTTGCTGCCAAGTCACAAATCCATACCTCATTTACACTAAATCCTCATTGGTGTAATTGGTGGAGCCTTGCATGCAATCTTCCTTCACGGCATAGTATCATACCATGAACTTAACCCAAATTAGCCACTACCATACATCTAATCCTAACCATTCAATCTAATCTTAACCACACAATATAAATGAATGCATGTGACTCAAATGACTAATTGTTTTCCAACACAAAAAAAAAGGCTAAAGTTTGCCAAAATAAAAACAAATAAATAGTTACACGGTGTTGAGGTCGGGAAGACAAATTCCCTTTTGGCCTTAAGTTGAATCCATCCGTGGATCCCAAGTCAAGGTGTGAAGATGTTGATCAATGTCCATTAAGCTTGGCTTCCTTGTTGCATCTTCAACGGGATCATACATCTAATCCTAACCATTTGTGCTTGTTTCGATTTCCTCATGCTCCAGATTTTTCCCCTTGTAAGGTGACAGGTCTTGGACATTGAATGTTGCCAATACTCCATAATCGCTAGGTAGCTCCAACTTATAGGCGTTATTATTGATCCGCTCCACTATCTTAAAAGGACTGTCCGCTCTAGGGAGCAATTTAGATCGCCTTTTGGTTGGAAAAAACTCTTTGCGTAGATGCAACCAAACCAAATCTCCTACTTCAAACACGACTTCTTTTCGACCTTTGTTTGTGTGTTTAGCATATCCTTCATTACACTTCTTGACGGCTTTACATACTTTTTCATGCAACTTCTTAACTTGCTCCGCCTTATTAGCTCCTGATGGGTTAACAAGATCCTTGGTGGGTATAGGGACGAGATCCAACGGTGTGGAAAAATTGAATCCATAGACTACTTCGAAGGGCATTTGTTGGGTGGTAAAGTGAAAGTTTTGATTGTAGCAGAATTCAAGATGTGGTAGCATAGTGTCCCAATTTGATAATTTCTGGCCCACAACAGTTCGTAAGAGGGTACCCAAGCTCTGGTTTACGACCTCTGTTTGCCCGTCAGTTTAGGGATGAAAAGACGTACTATAGCATAACTTGGCCCCTAAGTTCTTCCATAGTGCCTTCCAAAAAGTGCTTAAAAATTTTGTGTCTCTATCCGACACAATTGAGGGAGGCACTCCGTGGAGACGGACAATCTCCTTAAAGAAAAGATCAGCTATTAAGGCCGCATCATCTGTCTTGTTGCATGCAATAAAGTGTGTCATCTTTGAAAATCGGTCAACGACCATCATAATGGAATCCTTACTTCGAGCGGTCCGCGGTAATCCCAAAACAAAATCCATACTAATTTCAACCCAGGGTGAGTTGGAACCGGTAATGGCATATACAATCATTTGGGGTAGGACCTTGCTCTTGGATCTTTTGCACACGATGCACTGCTCAATCAATTGATGCACGTCTCGCATCATATGCAGCCAGAAGAAATGCTCCTTAAGGATACTAAGGGTCTTCTTTTTCCCAAAATGGCCCGCAAGGCCTCCTCTATGAGCTTCCTTGAAAGGCATAGCCTTAAGCTACAGTTAGAGATACATAATTTTCCTCCCCTTAGTAGGAATCCAACTATAATATAATATCCTTCTTCAGCTTTTTCCAAGCAACGTGTGTTGTGCGAACCAAAGTCGGAATCCGATTCATACATGGTCTTGATCCAATCAAATCCGAAAAATCTAACTCCTAATTCAGTTAATAGGATTCTTTTTTGGGATAAAGCGTCAGAGACAACATTATTTTTTCCTTTCAAATACTTGAGGTTGTAAGGAAATAGCTCCAAAAATTCAACCCACTTTGCATGTCTTTTATTGAGTTTATGTTGACTCTTAATATGTTTAAGAGATTGATGGTCGGAGTGTATCACAATCTCTTTGGATAAGAGATAGTCTTGTCATTGCTCCAATGCTCGTATGCAATTGGCTTACCCTTTTGCATCAATACAGCACCAACACCATCTCTGGATGCGTCACTTTTGATTTCAAAGACCTTATTGAAATCCGGAAGGGCTAAAATGAGGGAATGACATAACTTCTCTTTAATGAGCTCAAAACTCCTCTGGCAGGCAGGAGTCCATGCAAATTCTACTCCCTTCTTTGTACAATCAGTAATGGGAGCTACAATAGAGCTAAAATCCTTGATAAATCTCCTATAAAAAGAGGCCAGTCCATAAAAGCTACGAACCTTAGAAACTCCATTAGGAGTAGGTCATTCCTTAATGGCTTTGACTTTCTCCTCGTAAACTTCCATCCCATTCTTCGATACGATGAATCCAAGAAAGTGTACCTTCTCTTGGCGAAAGAACATTTGCTCAAATTTCGAAACAACTTTGCATTCCTTAATGTTTGGAATATGGTGCTTAAGTAGTTCAAATGTTAGGAAAGGTCAAGGCTATAGAATAGGATGTCATCAAAATAGACGACAATAAACTTGCCAAGAAAATCCTTGAGGACGTGGTGCATCAACCGCATGAAAGTACTGAAGGCATTTGTAAGTCCGAATGACATAACCATCTACTTAAACAATCCGTACTTTGTCTCAAAGGCGGTCTTCCACTCGTCACCTTCTCTCATATGAATTTGGTGGTAACCATTTTTCAAATCCACCTTTGAGAAAATGGACGCTCCAATGAGCTCGTCCAACATATCCTCGAGCCTAGGTATCAGAAATCAATATCTAATAATAATTTGATTAATCGCTCGACTATTGACACACATCCACATGGTGCCATCTTTCTTTGGTACAAGTAAGGTAGGAACAACACATGGACTCAGGGATTCTCTAATGTATCCTCGCTAACTTGCTCTTGCAATTCTTTCGCTTCTACGGGTCTCATTCGGTAGGTCAGTCGGTTAGTAAGCATAGCTCCAGGTTGGAGATCTATTTGATGTTCGATTCCACGTATAGGTGGTAATCCTTGTGGCAACTCCTTGGGAAAAATGTCTTGAAAGTCCTTGAGTAGGTTTTGGATGGCTAGAGGAATCTCTCCCAACTCCATAACCTGGTCTCGAAACAATACCAAAATAAGCATCTCTCCTTTGACAATAGATGATCTTAACTCGTGCTTTGACAATATTAGAACTTCCCTTTTCTTTTCCTCTTTCCTCTTGGCATCGTCTTGTGCCACTTGCTCCGGAATCATAGGTAGTAATTTAATCGTCCTTCTTCCAAAGTTTAACATGTACTTGTTGAGGAATCCATCATGTGCCACCTTACGGTCGTATTGCCAGGGTTAACCCAATAGCAGGTGACTAGCGTTCATCAGAACGACATCACAAAGAACTGAGTCCTTGTACTTGCCAATAGTAAAGTCGATCATCACTTGCTTGTTCACTTTAATATCGTTACGATCATCCAACCACCTCAACTTGTAGCGGTGAGGGTGCTCAACAGTTTGCAACTTTAACTTGTCGACCATCTCCTTAGAAGCAACGTTCACACAACTACCTCCATCAATGATGAGTGAACACACTTTATCTTTTAACGCACATCAATTGTGAAATATGTTTTCCCTTTGACAGTCATCTTTCGTGTTTTCTGAGATAAGAGCTCTTATAATAACCATAAGTAGAGGTCCATATTGAGGCTGGCATTCATCATCGTCGGTGCCACTCTCCTCCATCACTTCCTCCTCTATTACCATATCATATTGCCCTTCATCATCTTCGCTCTCCCACTCGCCGATGGATTCCTTGATTACCATTACCCTACGGTTAGGGCATTCATTGGCTTAATGTCTTTTGCCTAAGCATTTATAGCATTCACGGTTAGGGATCCATGGTTATGTCTTTCCTAAGCATTATGCATTAGACGCTATTCCTAATAAACCATAAGTAGAGGTCCATCTTGAGGCTTGGATTATCATGTGGGTGCCACTCTCATCCATACACTTCCTCCTCTAATTACCATAGTCGTATTGACCTTCATCATCTTCGCTCTCACACTCGCCGATGGATTCCTTGATTACCATTACCCTACGGTTAGGGCATTCATTGGCATAATGTCTTTTGCCTAAGCATTTATAGTATTGGACATCTCGAGCCTTTTTATTGTTGGGTTTGGTCACTGGATTGTTTCCTTGATTGGGCCCTTGAAGTTTCCCTATGGGTTTGGTCACACCACTTACTTCTTTAGGGGGCCAATTATGGTTAAAAGGCATTTTTCCATCATTTCAAGTCATAGCAGTGGTGGTAGTCTTGTTGAAATTTTGGGGTATTGGTGTGAATTTAGATGGATAATGGTTTGTCTTCTTCCTCTTGAGTTATCTCTCCACGGTGAGAGCTAGTTGGATGACCTTATCCATGATCTCCAATTGTTGAAACTCCACTACGTCTCCAATATCCCAGCTAAGTCCACGAATGAACCTAGCCACTTCTTGTTCCTCGGGTTCTTCTAAACCACAACGCATCTTGAGGGGCTCAAATTCTGCCAGATACTCATCCACTGACTGGCTATTTTGTCGGAGGCTATGCAATTGTTGGTAAAACTTATGCTTGTATTGCTTTGGTATGAACCTCCTTCTCATGAGGTTTTCATCTCCCTCCATGTAGTGATAGGTTCGCCATATTCGAGCAACCTCTTGGCCTTAAGGCTAGCCCACCTTAAAACGGCATGACCCGATAACTCGAGAGAGATCAAATGGATCTTCACTCTCTCGGAGTAGTCATGGCATTCTAAGACCTTTTCAACTTTGTCTACCCAATCTATGAATGTGTTTCTGTCACATGTCCCATTGAATGGCGGGATAGACAATTTGGCATTTCGTAGATCGTGGTCATCTTTACGGCTACGTGGACGATAATTCTCCTCTTCGTTCAACGTCCATTCATTATCTTCCGAATAGTCATATTGTCAGAATCTTCTTCTTCTCGGACGTTCAATCCATTCATCATCCTCTTGGTGATCTCGAGGATCTTGGCGAGGATTTCTTCTTCGGGGTCGTTCAACATATTCATCTTCCTTTTGGTGATCTCGAGGATCTTTTTAAGGATTTCTTCCATGGTGGCGTTGTATCCTTCATTGGACTGGGGTATCTATGGAGGTGTCCCTTGAATGGATGTTCCTACGAGGATTGTGTGTTCTTGGTTCGCGGGATTGATTGAATCTTAAGTCCATGTCCTCAACTCGTTGGGTTAAGGAAGTCACCACTTTAATCAAGTCTTCGATTTGACCTTGCATGCTTGATTCACCCTCCTGGTGGGTGGAGGACTCGGTAGATGGAAATTCCTTACCGTGAGTGTTGTCCATGTTTTGAATAATTTCTCGGTTAGTTCCACTCCTTGTCTCAACCATTTATGTGTTAGAAAGGGATCATTAAGTTAAGTGTTTAAGTACTTAAAGTTTATGATATAAAAGGTGTAAGCTTTAAGTCTTAGGGAAATTTGGGGGGAAATTTGAAATTTGAATTTTATTTTGTTTTGTTTTTTTTTTAAATTAAAGTTGATGACTTTAAAGGGGATTAGGAGAAATGATTATCTACTTAAGATATTAGGAAAACCTAATCACACTAAAAAAAGTAATAAACAAAATTTCAAAATAACACATAATTTAAAGGTGCACTTTTTAAATGTAATAGATTGAACTTTTAGCTTTCTTAAAGTGACCTAAAGTTTACCCAATTTGATAACTTTATGCCTTAGTTAGTTGATATAAATTTAGTACATGAAAATAGAGTTTAAATTTGATAAATTTAAGGGAGAAAGTAGGTGATCTAGAATTGCTAAAAAGTGAATCAAAGTTAGTTTTATAGGAAATTGTGCCCAAACACTACTAACTTAAATGCAAATTAATTTAATTGGTTTATCAATTAAGTTGTAGGAAAGTTATATCATGCATATAAAATGATATTAAAGTGATAAGAACACAAATTGAGCAAATACACGAAAATTTTAAGTAGAAATTCTATTGAGTCATTTTAACAAATACCTAATATACAACTTAAAACATTAAATTGACCGGTTCAATTTCCTAATCAAGGACTCAAATTTTTAAACATGGATAACCACAATATATTCAGAATAATCCCATAGTAAGATTAGAACAAAAATCGAATAAAAAAAACAACATAAAATAACACAAAACAAAGTCAGCTAGAATCGGTCAAAATGGGTTTCTCACAATCTTGCACAAAATCGATTTCAATCTTGATTTATATTAATAATTAAGATGACAACACGAAATAAAATAGATGAAATAGATGCACTAACTTGCTGCAAAAAGAAAACACAAAGGAAACCGAAAGAGATGACAAAGAAATCGAGAAGAAGAAATGGAAACCGAGAGCTCACCTTGGCCGACTCTCATGCAATGTGTGCAATAAGTGAAACCAATTTTTAAGGGTTATTTTTCTAAGAAAAAAAGCTAAACAAAACACTAAAAACTTGCTGAAAATGATAGGTTAAACTATGTCAAAACAGCAACTAAAAACAGAACCAAAAATGGGTAAAAGAGGGGTGTGTTGCCCGGTTTTGTGCTAGGTGAAGACACCTGCCAACCTTTATGAAAAAGGTTGATCCAATGCACTAAAAACACTCAGAGGAAGCACCCTAAGCTCTGATACCACTTGATGAGATAGCTACCCAAAGGAGGCAACCTAAAACCCACAAAAGATGAATAGTGCTCGGGTGAGATGTGTAGCCAAAAAATGAGATGAAAATAATGGAAATATGAAGATGGAATGAGAGTTTAATGGCACGAAATGTATAGGTGAAATGTGTGTGAATGAGGTGTGAATGAAACTGTGGAAATGGTGGTGAAAATGCATTAAGAATGGAATAGAAATGGAGAAGTGAAATGAACCCCTTAGAGGCCCCAAAGAGCTATCTTATGTTATGCTCTTAGGTTAATGCTTTTCCATGGGAAAAATAACCACATTGGGGAAGGTTTTTACCTTCTCCAACCTTTAAACTCTCACTAGGAGAGGGGAATAAGAAGATGTAAGAGCTAAACCAAGCAACCCTTAAGCTTGTTTAGCAATAGAGGCTCCCTCCTACACGATTAGAAAACCGTGGATAACCACTAGGGTTTTACTCACTCTAAAGCTAGAGAGAAAAAGAATTTTTGTATTAATTTGGCAAAAGATCTCTACAATCACCAATAGCTATGCTTAAATAGAAATCTAAAATGGGTAGGGTTTTACAATGACCGTTGATCAAATGGAGATGGACGGCCGAGATCATTTGTGTTTGTACTTCATCCAATGGTGAAGCTTCCTTCCTTGCAAAAGTCATCAAGTGCTCTCCTTGTGCCACGTCATCAATCCTTGTGAGCACTACCTCTTGTTCTTTCTGCCAAGTCACAAATCCATGCCTCTTTTAAGCTAAATTCTCATCGGTGCAATTGATGGAGCCTTGCATGCCATCTTCTTTCATGGCCTAGTATCATCCCATGAACTTAACCCAAATTACCCACCATTATACATCTAATCCTAACTATTAAATCTAATCCTAACCACACAATCTAAATGCATGCATGTGACTCAAATGGCTAATTGTTTGCCAACATAAAAAAAGGCTAATGTTTGCCAAAAGAAAAACAAATAAATAGTTACACGGTGTTGAGGCAGGGAAGACAAATTCCCTTTGGGCCTTAAGTTGAATCCATCCGTGCATCCCAAGTCAAGGTGTGAAGAGATTGATCCATGTCCATCAAGCTTGGCTCCCATGTCGCATCTTCAACGGGATCAACACCTGCAAAAGAAACAAGGTCATTAGTAAGGAGATTGAGTAAAGTTTGGACATTTGTTTGTGAACGAGTGATCGGCCTCCTTGGCATGTCAACCTTGGACAAATAAGAAGCTCCACTAAGCCCATCTTGCATGTCTTTGAGTCGTGGAATAGAAAATCAGTACTTGATGGTGATTTGGTTGATGGCTCGGCTATCCACACAATTTCTCATTGAATCATCATTCTTTTTCACTAAAAGGGTTGGTACGACACACTGACTCATTGATTCCCGGATATAACCCTTCTCTAGCAACTCTTTCACTTGACTTTACAACTCTTTTGTTTCCTCTGAATTCATTCTATAAGCGGGGCAGTTTGGAAGCATAACCCCCAAGTTGTAGATCAATTTAATGCTGAAATACCTCAAAGGGGTTGTAGGCCTTGTGGTAGCTCCATCGAAAATGCATCTTCAAATTGGTTCAAGAGAGCTTTAACTTTCATGGAAAATTCTCATATATATTCTATCTTTTTCTCAAACAATAAGAGAATGAGATGTCCACCCTCTAAGAGAGATTTCCTCAACTCCTTCTTGGACATGAAAAGATTGGACTTATCTTTTCTCTTATTCTTTGCTTCTTCATCTCTAGCCACTTGTTCCGGCTTAAGTGTGACATGCCTAGGAAGCCAGTCACACGTTCTTAAACAAAGGCCCTTACTTTACTTAATCTCCTTACTAATAAATTTATTTCTTTTGCAGGTATTGATCTACTTGAAGACTCAACGTGGGAGCCTAGCTCAAAGGACATGGATCAACCTCTTCACATCTTGACTTGAGATGCATGGATGGACTCCACTTAAGGCCCAAAGGAAATTTGTCTTCCCAGCCTCAACACCGTGTAACCATTTATTTACATTTCTTTTGTCAAACACTAGCCTATTTGTATTGGCAAACATTTAGCCATCTATTTTGCATGCATTAGATTGTGTGGTTAGGGTTAGATGTATGATGGTGGCTTAGTTTTAGTTAGAAATTCATGGTTTGGTTCACACTTAGGATCACCATCACCCGAAAACCATACCAATCAAGAACCAGTTCAAAGGAGCACCAAGGATGGAAGATTTTGTTTCCGAAAGGACACCATGAGGTGCTCACAAGGATGGATGAGATGGCATGGCATCAACTTGAGCAAGGAAGGGCGTGTGTGGCATCTCTATTGTTGGATGGGTGTACGCGAATGGAGCATCTTGGTCGTGAACATCCTTCTTCATCAATGGTCCATATTTCTCCCTTTTTTATCTAATTCCAAACCCTAGCTAGCCATCTTAGGTTTCTATTTAAGCATAGCTATTGGGGTTTGTAAATAACTTTTGCCAAAGTCAATAAAAACTCTCTTTTCTTTCCAAGCAAGTTTGGATTTACGAATAGGTAAGCCACGATTTTTTGAATCCATGAGAAGTGTGCCTCCATTGTTCCTCAAGCGCAAGGTTGCTTGGTGAACTCTTATCATTCCCTCCCTCTCTCACTCTCTTTGAAAGTCTAAAATGTTTGAGGAAGAAAACTGGTCCTCAAAGGTGATTGTCTTTCTAAGAGAAGACACGCCCTCGTAAGCATAACATAAGATAGCTCTCGGGTCCGCTTAGGATTTCATCTCCATACTATCATCTTGTTATCCATATTTTCATTTATCCTTTCAAGTTTTCATCAATATTTCATTCACACACATTCACATCTCATTAATCTATATTTTTGGTTCACTCATTACCACTTTTCACTCCTTGTTTGCGCGGTTTCCGTTGAAACAGTTTCACCCGAGCACAACTTGATATTTGGTTGTTTAACACAGTTGGTTTTCAAGCCAGCACCATGTCAAGTGGTATCAGAGCATAGGAGGCTTCCCTTGAGCATCTTTGGTGAATTTAGTTCATCACTTCATAAGCTTGCACACAATCGGGTGTAACTTTCACCTTGTACAAATTGGCTTTTTGCTTCGGTTTTATCCCTCTTCTCATCTTTTTTTTAGCAAGTTTTTGTGTTTTATTTAGTTTTTCTAGCGTAGAACTTTATCATCTACTAACCTATTAAACTTGTATTGCAAATATTATGAAAGTCGACTAAAAGAACATATTGTTCTCGGTTCTGGTTTGGCCGCAAAACCACCCTAAAACCAAATCTGTTTTTTTGGTGTTGTAACGCCCCGATTACAGTACCCATTTTTCCGTATAAATTTTCATTTTATTTTATACTTAGCATTTATGCGGAAAACATTTTGAAATCAAACTAAATAAAACTTTTAAAACAATTATAAACATTTAATTTAAAACTATAAACAATTAAAACTATTTAAAACATTAAACAAATCGCGGAGGGGCAAAACCGGAAAAACAGAGAGGAATGAAAGCAGCGATTGATCGCTGTAGGCGCTGCACAATGCAGCGCCCAATCGCTGCATTGTGCAGCGCTTGTCGCTGCATTGTGCAGCGACCAGGCGCTGCACTTTGCAGCGACCAGTCGCTGCACTTGCAGCGACAAGTTTCTTTTGTTTCTCTCTGGAATCCGAGATTCCAGAGAGCAATCCAACCTACATTTTCATACAATTCAACGTACATTTTCATACAATTCAAGCGATACCTCATTCCATTTTCATTCTTTCCCTCTCGGTTAAACTTCCTAAACTCACACAATACTTTCGTAAAAACAAACCGCGTGGATATGTTTAAAAATCGACAATCCTTCCTGTTTTCAAATTACCACGCAGTTCCAAAATAGATTTTTCCAAACAATTATAAAATAGTCCCAAAAACGTTTAAAAACATTAAACCTATCTAATATCAGATTCAAAACATCCTAATATGTTCTAACATTATACATATTTCCTCAAAATAACCCAGCACCCTCAAAATCTATACATACATCCCCCACGGGTCGGTAAAGCATCGACTGTACAGCACACCACCGCAAGCATCATCCATCAACCGAGTCATGTCTCAGGTGGAGGGATCTCATCCTCACCTGGCTCGATGTCACCTAAGACGTCACCTACACCATAATACACGCTATGAGATAAAAATCTCAGTAAGTTCTACGTAAATACAAATGCGTGGTCATGCATGCTCAATGCTATGAAAACAGTCCATGTCAGTTCATATATCAGTACGTGTCAGTCTATGGTTATCGGAAACGTTCGACAGATAGATAGGGCACGTCCAGCGGTTAGACAGCCCACACCATCTGAAGGGAGGGAAACCCGCTCACCACAGAACGCCATGTCTGAACCTCATCCCCGATAACCCCATGCCATGGTTGTTTACTGTGATACTTTACTTGCCTTTACGATGCATGTTCTTTTCATGAAATCCGTGCATAAATCCATTTTCATGTCGTTTTTAAAACCATGATGCATGAACAGTTCAATATAGACGTAAAGTAAACAATCAACATATATACCATCAAAGACTACAAAAGCATAACCTATAACTTGTAAAGGACTAAACCTAACTACCCATCAAAGCAATTTAAAACAAACAATCCATTTAGATCCTCGACGCGACATCAAATTACGGTGTAGGCCAATCGGACAGAGTAAGTCACGAGACTTACCTTGAGCGCACTGCACTTCAAGCTTCGTCCACGGGAGTTGTTTGTCTGAAGCAAAATACAATATCAACGTTAAAACCAATTTTAAGCTATCGATCGTCCTAATTGTCAAAAACCTTAACTAAAGAATATTTCAACTTAACTTATCGAGCCGTTTAATCCATAAATCTACGCTCGATACCCCGAAATCCAATTTACGAGTTTTTCCGAAAACCCAAAATTTCTCAATTTTTAACATTTTCACAAATTGATTTATTTTCGTCCAATAACGTCGAATACGTGCGTTATATACTTAATCACGGCTAACCTATTAATTACGAACCCTAATTCGACATTTTAAATCGAAACCCTAAACGAACCTAATTGTTTAAAACTCCAAAATCATCGAAATAAAAGTTCTAAGATTGTAGGTTCATACCTAAAACGTCGATTGGAGGAGAAAACGTGAAGAAAACGAAACGAACGGAGCGCGAATCGGAGTCGGGATGGAAGAAATCGCCAGCGGCCAAGTGAGGGAGAGCTCTCTGGTGATCGAAAATTCCAGAGAAGAGAAAGAATGAATTAGAAATAGGTTTAGGTTAATTATTTTATAATATTGATTTGAAAATTACTAAAATGCCCTTCCTCTAAATTTTCTATTCGTTTCGTCATTCGTTTCGTAAATCGTCTAACAATTCGGATTCTCGAAAGTACCATATTTTGCCACTAACTCCTATTCATTGCCAGGGATTTATTAAAACTGTCCGTTTGCGATTCGGACCTCGTTTACTATTTTTACTAAAACGTCCATTATATTACGATAAATGTAATTACTCGGAATATAGCGTTTAATCTCCGAAAAATCCCGTAAATTTCCTAAAATTCCAATTAATCATTAGGACTCTAATAAAGCTTTCCGTTTGTGAAACTGATTTGATTTGACATGTATACCAAAAATGTCACTATATAGTAAAATATGAATATAATATATTAAATCCAAAAATCCGTACAAGCCGGATATTACATTCTACCCACCTTATTTAGAATTTTGTCCACAAAATTAAATCATACAAATAGCTCAGGATATTTAGTCATCACATCCTGCTGTCGCTCCCACGTAGCTTCATCCACCTCGTGGTTCCGCCACAAAACTTTAACCAGTGGGATCTCTTTGTTGCGTAAGACTTTGGTAGAATACTCCAAAATGCGTACCGGCCCCACCTCGTAAGTCAAGGTAGGCTGTACCTCGATCTCTGTAGCCTCCACGACATGCGATGGATCACGTAAACATCTCTGAAGCATAGATACGTGGAATACATCGTGGATACTCTCCATAGAAGCCGGAAGCTGTAGTCGATACGCCATCTTCCCGATCCTCTTCAGAATAGGAAAGGGCCCCACATAACGAGGGTTTAACTTACCATTCCTTCCAAATCTCGCAACGCCTTTGAACGGAAAAACTTTAAGGTAGACCTCGTCACCTTCTTCAAACTCTAGCTCTCTCCGTCTAGTGTCAGCATAGCTCTTCTGTCTGCTCTGAGCTACCTCGATACGCTGTCGGATAATGGCAATCTTCTCTGCCGTCTGCTGTAGAATCTCTGGACCAACGATGCTGGCCTCGCCAACCTCGTCCCAATATAACGGAGACCTACACTTGCGACCATACAGCGCCTCATATGGAGCCATGCCAATCGTAGCATGGAAGCTGTTGTTGTACGAGAACTCAATCAGAGGTAAATAGCGGCTCCACGAGCCCTGAAACTCCAGCACACAAGCTCTGACAAGAAACTGATTCGTCCTCTCTGTCTGACCATCACTCTGAGGATGGAATGCCGTGCTGAAATTAAGCTGAGTCCCCATAGCTTTATGCAGGCTCTTCCAGAACTTCGATGTAAACCTTGGATCACGATCTGAGACTGTGGAAACTGGTACTCCGTGCAATCTGACAATCTCCTGCACATATAACTCTGCGAGCTGATCCATCCAAGAAGCCATCCTCACAGATAAGAAGTGGGCCGATTTTGTCAATCGGTCCACGATAACCCATACGCCGTCATGGCCCTTCGTCGTCCTCGGGAGCCCCACAATAAAATCCATGGATATCTGCTCCCACTTCCACTCCGGAATCGGCAGTGGCAATAACGTTCCGGCGGGTCTCTGGTGCTCTGCCTTCACCTGTTGACATACTAAACAGGTCTCAACGTACTTGGCAACCTCCCTCTTCATGTTCGGCCACCAGAAGTGTTGTTTCAAATCCCCGTACATCTTGGTACTCCCCGGGTGCACAGAATATGCCGAAGAATGTGCCTCGGCCAATATCTCCTTCTTCAGATCCTCGTCACTAGGCACGTACCACCTATGCCTGAACTTCAGAATACCATCCTCTGATAAATGGAAATCCGACGAGTCTCCCAATGTCATGCTCGATCGAAGCTCCTCACACTTTGAATCACTCTGCTGAGCCTCACGTATACGATCAAGAATAGCTGGCCTGAGAGAAATATTGGCGAGCATACTAGACAACTCAGCCACTATCTCCACATCGAATCTCTCAATCTCAGACCGCAGCGTAACTGACATCGCTGCAAGTGAAGGTTGACTCGCAGAAGGCACTCTACTCAAGGCATCAGCAACCTTGTTCGCCTTCCCTGGATGGTACTTGATATCAAAATCATAATCTTTAACGAACTCAAGCCATCGTCTCTGTCGCATGTTCAGCTCCTTCTGCGTAAATAAGTACTTCAGGCTCTTGTGGTCAGAAAATATCTCGCACTGCTGCCCAAATAAGTAGTGTCTCCATATCTTCAGTGCGAAGACCACAGCGGCTAACTCGAGGTCGTGCGTAGGGTAATTCTGCTCGTACGACTTCAACTGCCGAGAAGCATAAGAAATCACTCTCCCCTCCTGCATCAATACACAACCGAGTCCCATTCCAGACGCATCACAGTAAATACTGAATCTGACGCTTTCAACCGGTAATGCCAATACTGGAGCGGTGGTCAATCTCTGCTTTAACTCCATAAAACTATCATCACAAGCAGAAGACCATATAAACCTCTCGTTCTTCCGAGTCAATCGTGAGAGGGGAAGTGCGATCTTCAAGAATCCCTCTATAAACTTCCGATAATACCTGGCCAATCCGAGAAATCCGCACACCTCACGTACGTTCTTCGGCTGTGGCCAATCTCTGACCACCTGAATCTTGCTCGGATCCACAGAAACTCCGTCCTGTGATATGATATGGCCAAGGAAGTTCACTCTGTCAAGCCAGAACTCGCACTTCGAAAACTTTGGATAGAGCTGGCGTTGACTCAGAATCTGTAAAACGATCCTCAGATGATCCTCGTGCTCTTCCTTCGTCTTAGAGTATATCAAGATATCGTCAATGAAAACCACCACGAACTTGTCCAGATACTCCTTGAAGACACGGTTCATCAGATCCATAAACGCTGCAGGGGCATTAGTAAGTCCGAAAGACATAACAAGGAACTCATAATGCCCATACCTCGTTCAGAATGCCGTCTTCTGAATATCATCCCTCCGGACTTTCAGCTGATAATAACCCGAGCGCAGGTCGATCCTGGAAAATACTCGGGCACCCTGTAGCTGATCAAATAAGTCATCAATCCGCGGCAGTGGATACTTATTCTTCACCGTCAATTTGTTCAACTCCCTGTAATCAATGCACATCCTGAGGGTCCCGTCTTTCTTCTTGACGAATAGAACAGGCGCACCCCAGGGTGAAACACTGGGTCGAATGAAACCTTTCTCTAATAACTCATCAAACTGAGTCCTCAACTCTCTCAACTCGGCTGGTGCCAACCGATATGGGTTCTTAAACCTCGGTGCAGAGTTAGGATATACATCAATAGTGAACTCAATCTCCCGGTCCGGTGGTAACCCGGGAAGGTCATCAAGAAAAATCCCAGAGAACTCTCTGACAATAGGAATGTCGCTCGGCTTTTCTCCGCTGAGCAACTGACAATCAAATACAGAGGCCAAATAAATAGAGCACGCACCTTTAAACTGCTCGTTGACCATCATGGAATAAGAAATAGGCGAGCTACTCAATCTGTTCATCGCCTGATAAGAAAACTCGGCTTTACCCGTGGGTCGGAAGGTCACCATCCCGGATCGACAATTGATGGTGGCGAAGTGCTGTGCTAGCCAGTCCATCCCTAAGATCAGATCATAGTGTTCTATGCCCATAACAATAAGGCGAGCATAGAGGGTATTACTTCCAACCGAGACAATATTGCCCTGCACAATCTGACGTGACTGCATACGCTCTCCTGAGGGCAACATCACACTATATTCGCACTCTGCTACCTCTGGCACTAATCTCAGTCTAGACATGCAAGCAATCGATATCAAGGAGTGCGTAGCTCCTGTATCCATCAAAGTAAATACAGCTGTACCCATAATCAGAATAGTACCTGCCATCACAGCAGGCTGATCATCATCATCAACATCGGCTGGCTCTATAAATGCAAATATCCTCGGGGTCACTCTCCTCTGATCGGTATCTGCCCTCGGACAGCTCTGAGCAAAGTGGCCGACCTCCCCACATCGGTAACAACTGTTCGTGCCCAATCGGCACGCACCGTAGTGTTCCTTCTGGCATATAGGACAAACAGGTTTCGGAGCTGCCCCTTGAACTTGCTTGCCTTTCCCCCGATCATTACCTCCCTCAAGAGGTCTCTTCACACCCCTCGGCTGCTGCTGGGGCTGCGCTCTAGGCTGCCAACCTCGGTTCTGCGACTGAGGTCGGATCTCTCGGAAGAAGCCCTTCGCTGGCTCCCTCGGTCTGACACAAGTGGCTCTGGCAGCCTCGATATCCAGAGCTCTAGCTGTGATGTCAGAAAAGGGTACATCAATAATACCTGAGACAACCACGTGCATCCGGATCTCCGGATTAAGTCCCTCCATAAACTGGTGCACCTTCTCCTCATTATCGCTAACAAGACGAAGTGCAAATCTGGATAAAGCTTCAAACCTCCGAATATAATCGGCAACTGAACCATTCTGCTTCAGCTGCATAAACTCGTTCCTCTTGGCCACCCTCACTGTGCGGCTGAAATACTTGTCGAAGAATAGAAACTTGAACCGATCCCAAGTCATAACTGATACATCTGTCGTCGACTTGATCGAGTCCCACCAGAAACGGGCATCCATCGCTAAGTGAAAGGTAGCATATGCCACCTTGCTCCCGTTCCCCACCTCGGTATAAGCTAACATATCCTCCATCACTCGGATCCATTCCTCGGCACGTGTCGGATCCGATGATTGACCCTCGAATACTGGAGGTCGTAGGCTTTGAAACCTCTGCATGCCCTGATTGTTGGGAACTATCAAATCCTGGGCTCTCTGATTCTCCCTCTGATTCTCCCGATTCACTAAACTCTCGATCTGTTGTGCTTAGCGGTCCATGTGCTGTGACTGACGGTCCAGTAACTCCGTAAGTCGATCAAGCGCGTCATCACGTGGATCTTTTCCTCGAACCATATTTTATAACTCCTAAAAAAATAGAAATAATAATCCTAAGAAATGTGAAATCAAACAGAGCAGTAAACATACTTACAGTTGATGAAGGATGTCCGCGTAGTGGCTGTGCAGTCGAGCAGTCTACAGAACCGATTTTAAAACCCGGGGACTCTGATACCATAATTGTAACGCCCCGATTACAGTACCCATTTTTTCGTATAAATTTTCATTTTCTTTTATACTTAGCGTTTATGCGGAAAACATTTTGAAATCAAACTAAATAAAACTTTTAAAACAATTATAAACATTTAATTTAAAACTATAAACAATTAAAACTATTTAAAACATTAAACAAATCGCGGAGGGGCAAAACCGGAAAAACAGAGAGGAATGAAAGCAGCGACTGGGCGCTGCACAATGCAGCGCCCGATCGCTGCATTGTGCAGCGATTGGGCGCTGGACAATGCAGCGCCCAGTCGCTGCATTGTGCAGCCACCAGGCGCTGCATTGTGCAGCGACCAGGCGCTGCACTTTGCAGCGACCAGTCGCTGCACTTGCAGCGACCAGTTTCTTTTGTTTCTCTCTGGAATCCGAGATTCCAGAGAGCAATCCAACCTACATTTTCATACAATTCAACGTACATTTTCATACAATTCAAGCGATACCTCATTCCATTTTCATTCTTTCCCTCTCGGTTAAACTTCCTAAACTCACACAATACTTTCGTAAAAACAAACCGCGTGATATGTTTAAAAATCGACAATCCTTCCTGTTTTCAAATTACCACGCAGTTCCAAAATAGATTTTTCCAAACAATTATAAAACAGTCCCAAAAACGTTTAAAAACATTAAACCTATCTAATATCAGATTCAAAACATCCTAATATGTTCTAACATTATACATATTTCTTCAAAATAACCCAGCACCCTCAAAATCTATACATACATCCCCCACGGGTCGATAAAGCATCGACTGTACAGCACACCACCGCAAGCATCATCCATCAACCGAGTCATGTCTCAGGTGGAGGGATCTCATCCTCACCTGGCTCGATGTCACCTAAGACGTCACCTACACCATAATACACGCTATGAGATAAAAATCTCAGTAAGTTCTACGTAAATGCAGATGTGTGGTCATGCATGCTCAATGCTATGAAAACAGTCCATGTCAGTTCATATATCAGTACGTGTCAGTCTATGGTTATCGGAAACGCTCGACAGATAGATAGGGCACGTCCAGCGGTTAGACAGCCCACACCATCTGAAGGGAGGGAAACCCGCTCACCACAGAACGCCATGTCTGAACCTCATCCCCGATAACCCCATGCCATGGTTGTTTACTGTGATACTTTACTTGCCTTTACGATGCATGTTCTTTTCATGAAATCCGTGCATAAATCCATTTTCATGTCATTTTTAAAACCATGATGCATGAACAGTTCAATATAGACGTAAAGTAAACAATCAACATATATACCATCAAAGACTACAAAAGCATAACCTATAACCTGTAAAGGACTAAACCTAACTACCCATCAAAGCAATTTAAAACAAACAATCCATTTAGATCCTCGACGCGACATCGAATTACGGTGTAGGCCAATCGGACAGAGTAAGTCACGAGACTTATCTTGAGCGCACTGCACTTCAAGCTTCGTCCACGGGAGTTGTTTGTCTGAAGTAAAATACAATATCAACGTTAAAACCAATTTTAAGCTATCGATCGTCCTAATTGTCAAAAACCTTAACTAAAGAAATTTCCTAATATTTCAACTTAACTTATCGAGCCGTTTAATCCATAAATCTACGCTCGATACCCCGAAATCCAATTTACGAGTTTTTCCGAAAACCCAAAATTTCTCAATTTTTAACATTTTCACAAATTGATTTATTTTAGTCCAATAACGTCGAATACGTGCGTTATATACTTAATCACGGCTAACCTATTAATTACGAACCCTAATTCGACGTTTTAAATCGAAACCCTAAACGAACCTAATTGTTTAAAACTCCGAAATCATCGAAATAAAAGTTCTAAGATTGTAGGTTCATACCTAGAACGTCGATTGGAGGAGAAAACGTGAAGAAAACGAAACGAACGGAGCGCGAATCGGAGTCGGGATGGAAGAAATCGCCAGCGGCCAAGTGAGGGAGAGCTCTCTGGTGATCAAAAATTCCAGAGAAGAGAAAGAATGAATTAGAAATAGGTTTAGGTTAATTATTTTATAATATTGATTTGAAAATTACTAAAATGCCCTTCCTCTAAATTTTCTATTCGTTTCGTCATTCGTTTCGTAAATCGTCTAACAATTCGGATTCTCAAAAATTCCATATTTTGCCACTAACTCCTATTCATTGCCAGGGATTTATTAAAACTGTCCGTTTGCGATTCGGACCTCGTTTAATATTTTTACTAAAACGTCCATTATATTACGAGAAATGTAATTACTCGGAATATAGCGTTTAATCTCCGAAAAATCCCGTAAATTTCTTAAAATTCCAATTAATCGTTAGGACTCTAATAAAGTTTTCCGTTTGCGAAACTGATTTGATTTGACATGTATACCAAAAATGTCACTATATAGTAAAATATGAATATAATATATTAAATCCAAAAATCCGTACAAGCCGGATATTACAGGTGTTCTTGCTTATTTTGTTTAGTGTTTCTTCACAGCAAGTGTTGCATTTGTTTTCTATAGTTAATGGTTCAAACGAATATCAATTTGTAACTTAATATTACACTTAAATCGGTATTGAAAAAAATTTACCAAAACTGTTTTTTTTTTTTTTTGTGTAAATCCGAAAATGGTGCATGTTTAAAACCAATAGTTTGTTATATTATTGTCTACTATAGTTATTTGGCCTGAATCGTGCATTAAATCGTCTAATTGTAGCTTCAAATATTCTTTTTTTTGGGTTTACTAAAGTTGTTGGCATTAAAGAAAAAACTGTTTTGTTAAGGAGTTTAAAAGGTGTTTGATAAAATTTCTACCTAATTTAAAGTTTGTTATATTACCTAGTTTGCAAGGTGTTTGTGATTATTTCCCACTAGTTCATAAGCTATTTTGTGATACACCTAGGTGCCTAAAACTTTCCTAATATACCAAGAGTTAATCACTATACTTATCTTAGACTCAACTAAACTTCAAACTAACAACTTCCCGACCTAAAATTTAAGAATTAAAACACTTAAATTAAAGGTCATTCCTAACGTTTAGTAATGAAGACTATGAGTGGAATTGTACGAGAACCACCACAAATTCAAGAGACAAACCAAGAGTTAAATCAAGGTAAGGACGTACATCAAATCGAACCCTACACTCATCAAGAGGGTGAGTCAAGTATGCAAAGACAAATCAATGGCTTGGTGGGATTAGTCGGGACACTAACACAACAACTTAAGTATGTTTCCCTCAAACTAAGGCATCTCTGGGAACAATCGATTCAAAACTCCCGTAGGGGAAGACAATTGGGAGACACCTCCCAAGAAACTTCAATGAGGAGAAGGACGAAACACCCTAGAGAAAGAAATTATAACTGAGGTCCCCAAGAGGACGAAGAATGGGTCGAACACTCTAGAAGGAGAACTCGAGGCTATGACTACTCAGAAGATGACGAATGGACGTTAGATGAAAAGGAAAACTTTCGTCCAAATCATCGTAAGGACAACGATGATCTTCGGAATGCCAAGTTATCTATTCTCCCTTTCTCTGGAACATGTAACAGAAACACATTTCTAGATTAGATAGACAAAGTATAAAAGGTCTTCGATTGCCATGATTACTCCGAGCGAGTTAAGATACAATTGGTAGCTCTCGAACTATCGGGCCATGCTGCACTATAGTGGTCCAACCTGAAAGTCCAAAGGATGCGGGAAGTAAGATATCTCATTCCTACCTGGAGCAATGAAAGATCTCATGCATAAGAGGTTTGTACCGAAATATTATAAGCACAAACTTTTTCAGCAAATACACAACCTCTGACAATATGGACAATTTGTAGACGGATACCTCACTGAATTTGAAACATTTAAAATGTGTGGTGTGTTAGAAGAACCTGAGGAATAGGTTGTGGCTAGGTTTATACAAGGGTTAAACCGGGACATTGGAGTAATTGTGGAGTTGCAACAGTTGAAAACCATGCACATGGTAATACAGCTGGCCCTCACTATTGAGTGGCAACTCAAGAGGAAAAGGAAGGTGAACTACCCATTCAAGTTTACACCTAAACCCCAAGAATACAACATGACTACTACTCAGACTGAAAGGACTGAAGGGAAGAAGCCGGTTAGCTGTAACTGTGTAACGATCCGAGCTGGGTCAAGACATATTACATAACTTCATGACTTGATTTATACCTTTACACGTGAAAATAAGGATATATCATTTTTTTAAAATTAAAACTCATGGACATTCGACTCAGGCAACATAACTCAGTCATTTAAATCTTAGAACAACTACTTGTAAACTTTTTCTTTAAAAACTCGTGGACAGGTAAAAGAACAACAAACTAAGACCTTAAATACTCTGAACTCGACTCTTTCATAAATCTGACAGCGCACTCATCCACAGAGTCGAACGACATAACTCGGGCAACAATCTTATCTACAAGGTCGAGCGGCTTTATCATCCACGGACTACTTAGACGTCATCGTTTACAGACAGCACGGTCGTTATTGTTTGCAGACTATCGTCCACAGAATACTCAAACTTTATCGTCCACAGACTACTTAGTCGTTATCGTCCACAGACGCTATCACTTCAAACGACATCGTTCTAGTCGACATTACAATGGACGATAACTTTGGATGATACATTGTCCACAAACTACTTAATCGTTATCGTCCATATAAGCTATCACTTCAAACGACATCGTTCTAGTCGACATTACAATGGACGATAACTTTGGACGATACATTGTCCACAGACCACGATGACTTTAATGTCCACGGTCCACGTGACTTCATCATTCACGGGTTACACAGACTCTTCGTCCACAGACTAACGTCCATAGACTTACTTACATTTATCGTCCACGGGCCACGTGACTATAATGTCCACGGTCCACGTGACTACTTACTCACAGGTTACAGACTCATTGTCCACAGATCAATGTCCATGAACTTACTTAAATTTGTCGTCCACAGACCACGTGACTTCGTCGTCCACAGTCACGTGACCACTTACTTTGGACAACGTATTCGTCCATGTAATTCTGGACAACGATTTACTTACAACTCTGGACGACTGTTTTTGCTTACAACTCTAGACGACTGTTTTTACTTACAAAATAAAACACATAGACAACCGATCAATCGCCCTCCTTGGCGAACGTTCGGCTAACTCTCTGGAACTGACTCTATAAATATTCTCACATCTCATTTCAAATGAAAACCATTTTACTCATAAAAACTTAAACATGCGTAGCGGAAAACTTAGAGAAAAATAGATGAACCTTTAGTCTTAAAATCCTCTTTAAACATGAAATTGTACCATACAACCCCAACATTCATCATCATAAGAAAACCTTATCTTAAAAAAAAAAAAAAAAAAAAAAAAAAAAAAAAAAAAAAAAAAAAAAAAAAAAAAAAAAAAAAAAAAAAAAAAAAAAAAAAAAAAAAAAAAAAAAAAAAAAAAAAAAAAAAAAAAAAAAAAAAAAAAAAAAAAAAAAAAAAAAAAAAAAAAAAAAAAAAAAAAAAAAAAAAAAAAAAAAAAAAAAAAAAAAAAAAAAAAAAAAAAAAAAAAAAAAAAAAAAAAAAAAAAAAAAAAAAAAAAAAAAAAAAAAAAAAAAAAAAAAAAAAAAAAAAAAAAAAAAAAAAAAAAAAAAAAAAAAAAAAAAAAAAAAAAAAAAAAAAAAAAAAAAAAAAAAAAAAAAAAAAAAAAAAAAAAAAAAAAAAAAAAAAAAAAAAAAAAAAAAAAAAAAAAAAAAAAAAAAAAAAAAAAAAAAAAAAAAAAAAAAAAAAAAAAAAAAAAAAAAAAAAAAAAAAAAAAAAAAAAAAAAAAAAAAAAAAAAAAAAAAAAAAAAAAAAAAAAAAATAAACCTTACTAAAATATACTAGGAGCAACACCACGCGGTCAAAATCGCCACCCAGCACAAAATCCACGCCATGAGCACTATCCAACAACCCGACTTAGACATTTTCATTCGGTTTGAGGTCCTCACCTTCCAACTCGTCACCTACACCATAAGGTTTAAATTATAAGCCTAATGCTTAGTAAGGAGTGCAATATATAGTACTCATGAATGCATGCTTTGAAAGAAATCATAATCATGTTCTTATCTCATACATTACATGACATATACATATTCTTACTCATTGATTCATTGTTTGCGTGTACATGGTCCTCTCGGAAAGAAATCTTGGTCCAATGAATGGACAGTGACATATACATGTTCTTTTACTCGTTCCTGTTCTTTTCATGTTTTTGTTCATCATTTACATAACATGGATCAAGGAGGGTTTGTGCCGAAGGGGGTAGGCAGAGTGCGTGTACATGGTCCTCTCGGACAGAGTTCTTGGTCCCTTTCTGGACAGTGACATAGCCAAACCGCCCCAACCCTCACTTAATCATGGTTGCATACATTTCATATTCATATCTCATTCATAAAAGGAGCATATACATGAAACATTTTCGTATTCTTGGAAGACAAATCTTAATGTAGGAACATGAATGCACTTAAATCATCAGACTATGGAAAGAATCATACCAGAACAGACGGCTTCATAAACTCTATCAGAACATTACATAACATAACTCTTAGTCAACCATAAATCATCAAGTAACATCAATACAGATTTCCTAGTACCCTTGTGATGTAGGGCCCTAATGGCCGAAAATCTTAATACACTCACTTACTTGGCTTCCTTAGCAACCCGTGTACTTCTCCTCTTTTCCACCTAGACATTTTACATTCAAATGTTAAGATCAATCCTAAACAGAATTCTGAATACAAGGTTGGTAAAATCCTACTAAAGAAGTCATCCTAGAATCTAGTTTAAACCTCTAAGTCATTTAGTCGAGCACATTGTGTGCGTAGCTTATTCTCCAATAGCATTAATGACACTTGTGTGCTAAAACTACCTGATTCATACCAATAACAGATTCTCTAACTAAAACATCAACAGTGTCCAAGATCCTATTACTAATGCCAATCAGGAAGCTCAAAACATTGTCATTACTCTAACTTTGTCCGATTCGAAATCTTTAAACACCAACTAGTAATCATCCTTAATCGAAAGCTTATTGAGTGAATCACCTAACCTTACCTAGAG
The DNA here is from genome assembly GCA_022432975.1 of Begonia masoniana. Classification (NCBI taxonomy): domain Eukaryota; kingdom Viridiplantae; phylum Streptophyta; class Magnoliopsida; order Cucurbitales; family Begoniaceae; genus Begonia; species Begonia masoniana. The sequence goes on along the minus strand of CM039503.1, from coordinate 14,191,094 downwards.
TTCAATGCTCGAAGGAATGAACGAAGAATCGGCCGCTGGTGGAGGGTGAATCGCCGAGAGGAAATTTGGAGGAGAGGGAGTCGGCTGCATGAAACAGGGTGAGGAGGTTTTGTGAGGGTTTAGGGTTCCCTTACATATATATATAACAAAATCAACTACTAATTACCACTTTGCCACATAACCTAGTTTTCTCATAAACGTTGCAAAACTCGTCGCCTTAGATTCTTGTAACTTTATTATTCGACCAATCATCCTAATTAATTCACGGAACTTTAACAAAACTTCCTGCTCGTGAATCAGACTTAAATTCCACTAGTACGAAAATACCCTTAACGAGTGGAAACCCGAAACCTCGCCGTCCAAAATCTAATAAAGATAGTCATTACATTAATGGTGATTTAATTCGGGTCAGTGAAATTTCGGGATAATTACATGACCGAAAATATTGAGTGTTACAAACTGGCCACCTAAAGAAGTTAATAGAAAACCTATGCAAGGAAGTAAAACCCTAGGAAACACCTCCAACACATAAAAGGCACGTGACATCCTTGCTACAAGTGCTTAGGTAAGGGTCATTATGTTAATCAATGCCCTAACCGACGCGTGATGGTTATTAAAGAGTCCACTGGAGAGTGTGAAAGTGAGGATGACCAAAGGCAATGTAATAAGGAAGATGAATACAAGATAGTAGAGGAGAATGACACTAACGACGATGTATGTCCAGCTCAAGAAGGTCCTTTATTTATGGTTATTAAACGAACCCTCATGACCAAGAACACGAAAGAAGACTGTCAAAGGGAAAATATTTTCCCCAGTCAATGTGCAATCAAGGATAAAGTGTGTTAAGTGATTATCGATGGTGGAAGCTGTGTTAATGTTGCATCTCAAGAGATGATCGATAAATTAGGTTAAGGACTGTCATACACCCTAGACCTTATAAGTTAAGATGGTTGGATGACAGAGATGACATAAAAATCACTAAGCAATTAACCGTTGATTTCACCATAGGCAAGTATACGGACTCCATCCTTTGCGATGTAATACCGATGAATGTCAGCTATCTTCTATTAGGACGACCTTGGCAGTATGACCGCAAGGTGATTCATGATGGATTCCTAAACCACTACACCTTAAAGTTCAACAGTAGATTAATCAAGTTTGTACCTATGACCCCCGAGCAAGTTGCTCAAGATGATGGGGTTAGGAGAGAAGAAAAGAACAAAGATAACCTTTTAATGTCAAAGGAAGAATTAAGATCAACTGTATTTAAAAGAAAAACCTTTATTCTTGTGTTATTTAGAGATCGGGTTATGGAACTTGGCGAAATACCCTTACTTGTCCAAAACCTACTTAAGTTATATCAAGACATTTTTCCTAAAGAACTACCAAAATGATTACCACCCTTACATGGTATAGAACATCAAATAGACCTTCAACTAAGAGTCATGTTACCAAACAGACCAGCTTTGTGATGACCCGGATGTGTAAGTATGTGTACGATGGCTGCATGAACCGGAACCCGGATGGCGGTACGTCTGCGCGGGCAAACCGGAAGGTGACAGGTCGTAAAAAGGGGGTCCTCACAATCCCACATTGCTTGGGGAAGTATGTGGAAATGAAACAAATGTAAAGAGACCCTCCCAAGATAGCAAGACGCGTTTTGGAGCATAATTGACAACGGATCCTATAAGAACTCCGAAGTTAAAAGTGCTTCGGCGAGAGTAGTACCAGGTTAGGTGACCGACTGGGAACTCCTCGCCAAACAAAGCGGTGAGGGGAAGATATTGGGCTGCGGCTCAATCCCCAGAGCGAAAAATATCTTGCTGGGAAAAGGGGTCGTTACAAATAGTATCAAAGCCTGTACCCAACCGAAAATATGGCCAACAAGGACGTTGGGCCCCCGAGGGGGGGGGGGTGATTGTGATGACCTGGATGTGTAAGTATGTGTACGATGGCTGCACGAACCGGAACCCGGATGGCGGTACGTTTGCGCGGGTGAACCGGAAGGTGACGGGTCGTAAAAAAGGGGTCGTCACAATCCCACATCGCTTGGGGAAGTATGTGGAAATGAAACATATGTAAAAAGACCCTCCCAAGATAGCAAGACGCGTTTTGGAGCACAATTGACAACGGATCCCATAAGAATCCGAAGTTAAAAGTGCTTCGGTGAGAGTAGTACCAGGTTGGGTGACCGACTGGGAAGTTCTCGCCAAACAAAGTCGTGAGGGGAGGATATTGGGCTACGGCCCAATCCCCAGAGCGGACAATATCTTGTTGGGAAAATGGGTCGTTACAAGCTTACAGGATGAGACCTAAAAAAGCTAAGGAGTTACTGGATCAAGTACACGAACTATTGGATAAAGGATATATAAGAGAATCCATAAGTCCCTGTGCTGTATCTACTCTACTTATTCCCAAGAAAGACGGCACCATGAGTGTGACGACCCTTAATTTACCCTTGTACTATTCCTTAAAATCTCGTAAAATTTGAACTTTTCTTTTCCATCATTATAAGTAAACTTGCCTATTACCTTCATCTATTCTCATACAATTTTCATTTTTCATTTATCGATTCATTTCCTTTTTCATTCGTTCATCAATCGTGAGAGAATAGACTCAGGCATTAAATCCGTATCTACCAACATTCAAAGACTAATTACTTTATTCAGTGGAAGTCTATTTAATTATGGAAACCTCATCAGCCCGTATAAATCCCAAAACCTCAAAACATTTAACCTATAGCTCCCACCGGTCATATTAGCATCGACTACGCCAGCACGCTCCCACGAGCATCCTCCATCAAATTGTAGGCTCGTCAGGTGGAGGGACATCGTCCTCACCTTGCTCGTAGTCACCTACACCATAAGGACACCTATGAGATAAAAATCTCAGCAAGTTCTACGTAAATGCTGTTCATGAACATGTATATGCAGTTTTCATGAAAGCCGTCCATATCATTTCATTTATCAGTACGTGTCAGTCTATGGTTATCGAAAACGCTCAACAGATGGATAGGGCACGTCAAGCGGTTAGATAGCCCACACCATCTGAAGGGAGGACAACCCGCTCACCACGGAACGCCAGGTCTGAACCTCATCCCCGATAACCCCATGCCATGGTTGTTTACTGTGATACTTTACTTGCATTTTCTTTTCATGAAACCGATGCATAAATTCATTTTCTTGCCGTTTTAAAACCATGATGCATGAGAAATTTAATATACAATAAAACATACATAACGAGTATACTATCAAAACCTCACGAATACCATCAAACGTCACAAAGCTTAATCTATAAAAACAATCAAGCCTAAACTACCCAACCAAAGCATTTAAACAAACAAGCACCAACCAATCCTCAACACAAATTTCGACATATGGTGTAGGCCTATCGGCCACAGTAAGCCACGAGAACTTACCTCTTGTCCTTAGAAATCCAAGTACCTTGCTTGAGCCTTGTCATCTTAGGAGCTTTAAAGATGACTGAAATGTGGCCAACTTTATAGGAGGAGAGAAATTTCGTTAGAAGGAGGGGAGGGTTTCTTCTCGGCGATGAAAGAAAACAGAAGGAAGTATGAAAATGAAAGTGATTTCACGTAAGGGAGAGAAGAAGTAAGGAAAGCAGCTTCTTCCACAAGCTTTGCCACATGTCTCCTTTTTATTGGATTCTCCCAACTACCCTATTTCCTTTCCTAGTTTGCCCCTCCATTGGTTTCCAACTAAGTGTTTTGCTTGGTTGAACTTTAGTTTAGTTTTTTCCCTACAATTTCTTCAACATTTTTTTATCCATTAATATCGCACAAAAGTCATAATACAAAAATTTCGAATGTTACATTCCATCCACCTTAATTGAAATTTTGTCCTCAAAATTTGATTACATAAATAATTCAGGATACTTAGACATCATATTCTGCTGCCTCTCCCAAGTGGCTTCCTCTACATCATGGTTCCGCCACAGGACTTTCACCAGCAGAATTTCTTTATTGCGCAATACCTTGATAAAGGATTCCAGAATTCGTACTGGCTTTTTCACGTAAGTCAGCGTTGGCTGCACCTCAATCTCCCTTGTTTCCACGATAAGAGATGGATCACGTAAACACTTCCGGAGCATAGATATGTGAAAGATGTTGTGGATGCTCTCCATAGATACCGGAAGCTGTAATCGATATGCCATCCTCCCAATTCTCTTCAAAATAGTAAAGGGCCCCACATAGCGAGGGCTTAGCTTCCCTTTTCTCCCGAATCGCATAACACCTTTGAATGGAGAAATCTTTAAATACACCTCATCGCCCTCATTAAACTCCAACTCCCTTCTTCTATTGTCAGCATAGCTTTTCTGTCGGCTTTGTGCTATCTCCATATGCTGCCTAATAACGGCGATCTTCTCCACCGTCTGCTGCAAAATATCTTGGCCGATTATGCTAGCTTCGCCAATTTCGTCCCAGTATAGTGGTGATCTACATTTTTGCCCATACAGCGCTTCATATGGAGCTATGCCGATAGTAGCCCGGAAGCTATTATTATAGGAAAACTCAATCAGTGGCAAGTACCTGCTCCACGATCCTTGAAACTCCAATACACAGGCTCTAAGCATATCCTCAAGAATTTGATTCGTTCGTTCTATCTGACCATCGGTCTGAGGATGGAACGCCGTGCTAAAGTTCAACTGAGTTCCATGGCCTTGTGCAAACTCTTCCAAAATCTCGAGGTGAATCTCGGATCCTGATCTGAAACTACTGAGACGGGCACCCCGTGTAGCCTGACAATTTCCTATACATATAGCTCAGCGAGCTGATCCATGGAGAATGTTCCTTTAACTGGAAGAAAGTGGGCCGACTTCGTCAAACGATCCACTATCACCCATATGCTATCATGCCCCTTCGTCGTTATCGGGAGTTCAACAATAAAATCCATAGAAATCTACTCTCATTTCCACTCCGGGATCGGCAGTGGCTGTAAGGTTCCGGCTGGCCTCTGGTGCTCTGCTTTGACCTGTTGGAAGACTAAACAAGTTTCTACATACCTAGCGACCTCTCTTTTCATGTTTGGCCACCAAAAGTGATGTTTCAAGTCCCGGTACATCTTGGTGCTTCCCGGGTGCACAGAATAAGCTGAGGAGTGTGCCTCGGCCAAAATCTCCTTCTTAAGCACCTCATCGTTAGGCACGTACCATCTATGCCTGAATCTCAATACACCATCATCCGACAGGCTGAAATCAAACAGGTCCTCAGGGGTTACGTAAATCGATACCTCTCGCACTCCAAGTCCCTCTGTTGAGCTTCTTGGATTCTGTCTATGATTGTCAGCCTTAGAGAAATATTTTTGAGCATACTAGATAATTCAGTCACGATCTCTACATCAAACTTCTCAATTTTTGCCTTTAATACCGTCGACATCGTGGCAAGTGAAAGCTGACTCGAAGAAGACATTTTGCTCAGAGCATCCGCGACTTTATTCACCTTTCTTGGGTGGTATTTAATCTCAAACTCGTAGTCTTTGACGAACTCTAACCACCTTCTTTGCCGCATGTTCAATTCCTTTTGTGTAAATAGATACTTTAAGCTCTTGTGGTCTGAATATATGTCGCATTGCTGCCCGTATAAATAATGTCTCCAAATCTTTAATGCGAAGACCACTGCCGCAAGTTCCAGGTCATGCGTTGGATAATTCTACTCATACGGCTTTAACTGCCGAGACGCATAGGCAATAACTCTCCCTTCCTGCATAAGTACGCATCCAAGACCAACCTTAGACGCGTCGCAATAAATTCTAAATTTTTCGCCCTCAACTGGCAGCGTAAGAACTAGAGCCGTTGTCAATTTCTGTTTCAACTCTCGGAAGCTTTTATCACATGCAGCCGTCCACATGAACCTCTCATTCTTTCGTGTCAAGCGTGATAGGAGGACTGCAATTTTTGAGAATCCCTCTATGAGCTTCCTGAAATATCCAGCCAATCTGAGAAATCTACGTACCTCACGCACGTTCTTAGGCTGTGGCCAATCCCTGACAACCTCAATCTCGATCGGGTCCACAGAAATCCCCTCTTGAGATATAACATGGCTGAGAAAGTCTATTTGGTCCAGCCAAAACTTGCATTTAGAGAACTTCAGATATAGTTGATGTTGCCTCAAAATTCCTAAGACAATGCGTAGTTGCCCCTCGTGTTCTTCTTTCGTCTTTGAATAGACCAAGATGTCGTCGATAAAGACAACGAAAAACTTGTCCAAATACTCCTTGAAGACACGATTCATCAAATCCATAAACGCTGCAGGGGCATTCATAAGTCCAAAAGACATCACAAGAAATTCATAGTGCCCATACCTCGACCAGAACGCCGTCTTTTGAATATCTTTTCTCCAGACCTTCAACTAGTAATAACCCAAGCGTAGGTCAATCCTTGAGAACACTCGGGCACCCTGCAGTTGATCAAACAAGTCATCAATCCGGGACAACGGATATTTATTCTTTACCGTCAATTTGTTCAACTCTTGGTAGTCAATGCACATCCTGAGAGTTCCGTCTTTATTCTTGACGAACAGAACTGGCGCACCCCATGGAGAGAAACTGGGTCGGATGAATCCCTTATCCAACAACTCTTCTAGCTGAGATTTCAACTCCCTAAGTTCGGCAGGTGCCAACCTGTACGGATTCTTCGAAACATGTCCTGTACCTGGGTGTACATCGATCACGAGCTCTATCTCCTTGTCCGGCGGTAATCCCAGAAGATCATCAAGGAAGATGTCTGAAAACTCCTTAACAATTGGTAGATCACTTGGCTTTACTCCGTTAAGCAACTGAGTATCAATCACTTTGGCCAAGTATACTGAGCATTTATCTTTAAACTGCTCACTGACCTTCATCGAATAGGAAGCCGGTAACCCGCTTAGCTTATTCATTGCCTGATAAGCAAACTCCTCTTTACCCGGGGGTCGAAAAGTCACTAACCCGGATTGGCAGTCAATGGTGGCGAAGTGGTGAGATAGCCAATCCATCCCCAAGATAAGATCATACCGCTCTATGTCCATAACTATCAACCGGGCATAAAGGGTATTGTTCCTTACAGAGACAACATTACCCTAGAGGATTTGATCTGACTGCATAAACTCCTCTGAAGGCAGCATTACTCGATACTCATACTCTGCTAACTCAGGCACTATCCTCAGTCTAGCTACGCATGCAATGGAAATAAACGAGGGCGTAGCACCCGTGTCTATCAATGAAAATATGGTCACTCCCGTGACCAGAATAGTACCTGCTATAACGGAGGGCTGAGCCTCGTCGTCAACATTGCCAGGCTCAATGAACACAAAAATTCTCGGGGCAACTCTTTTCTGGTCGGTAGCCGTCCTTGGACAGTTCTGAGCAAAATGGCATTCCTACCCACAACTGTAACAATTGTTTGTACCCAATCGACAAGTGCCGTAATGTTCCTTCTGGCACTTAGGACAAATAGGCTTCTGAGTAGCCCTTTGGACTTGCTTCCCCTTGCCCTGGTCACCCTTACCATCATAGGGCCTCTTAGTACCTCTTTGTTGTTGTGGCTGTACTCTCAGTTGCTAGCCTTTATTCTGAGGCCTAGGCTGAATTTCCAGAAAGAACCCTCTAGCCGACTCCCTCGGTTTGACATACGTCTGCTCAGCAGCCTCAATTTCTAGTGCCCTGGCCACAATCTCAGCATAGGGTACATTCTACACCTCTGATATGATGACACTTTTTCGTATCTCCTGATTCAGTCCTTGCATAAACCGATGCACCTTGTCCTCATTATTGCTAACCTGTTGTGGTGCGAAGCGGGATAGGGCCTCAAATTTTCTAACATACTCAGCAATTGAACCAGCTTGTCGCAATTGCATGAACTCCACCATTTTTGCCTCCCGTACTGTATGGCTGAAGTATTTGTCATAAAATACCATTTTGAATCGCTTCAAATTCATCACGGTCACATCTGTGGTTGTCTTGATCGTATCCCGCCAGAAACGGGCATCTAGAGCCAAATGATAGGTGACAAACGCGATTTTCTCCCCATCCTCTATACTCGCATAAGACAACATGTCCTCCATGGTTGAAATCCACTCCTCGGCTAAAGAGAGATCTGAAGATTTTCCATTTAACACCGGGGGCTGTAACCTTTGAAACCTCTCAATTCCTCGGTTACTGGGAGCTGTCACCTTCTAAATTCTATTGCCTATCAAAGTGTCCAGTTGTTGGGATTGTCTTTCCATGTGCTGTGCCTGTCGCTCTAAGTGTTGGGATTGTTGAGCTATAAACTCTCTCAACTGGTCTATTGTGTCATCTCTCTCATCCCTATCATTTCCTCGACGCACTATTTTGTGAACCTATACAAGTTAGAAACAAAAACTCTAAGAAACAAAAACTAATAAAGCATATAACATGCTTACAGTTTGAAGAAGCATGTCCGTGAAGTGGCTTGCGCAGTCAAGCAGTCTACATAACCGATTTTAAAACCCGGTAGCTCTGATACCATAACTGTGACGACCCTTAATTTACCCTTGTACTATTCCTAAAAATCTCGTAAAATTTGAACTTTTCTTTTCCATCCTTATAAGTAAACTTGCCTATTACCCTCGTCTATTCTCATACAATTTTCATTTTTCATTTATCGATTCATTTCCCTTTTCATTCGTTCATCAATCATGAGAGAATAGACTCAAGCATTAAATCCGTATCTACAACATTCAAAGACTAATTACTTTATTCAGCCGAAGTCTATCTAATTGTGGAAACCTCAGTAATAATTTAAACTTAGGCGTCAATACTGAAAACAATAAAGACAGGCAGAGAATTAAGTTTTTCCTCTCGGGTTTCATCGAAGGAACAGTATTTTTCCTCTCGGGTTTCATAAATTTGAACAGTGGTCGGGACAGCTAATTCTCTCTATCGGGTTTGGACGACAAAAGCCTTAGGAGGCGTGGATGACAAAACCTAAGAAGGCGGGGACGTTTGAAACAACAGTCAATGTGGACGACTGAAACTGTAGGCAGTGTGGACGACTGAATAGTAGCCAGTGTGGACGACTGAGTTTCTCAGCCAGAATACTTAACTAAAATTTATCGTCCTATAAAGCAGACGGGGAATAAATTTCACTCGGGTTTCGTCTCATTCGTCTACGGACCACGTGAGTTTATCGTCCCCAGTTCACGTGACTTCATTGTCCATGGCTACATAAACTCATCGTCCACAGACTTTGGAAGCTGACTTTCCTATCAAAATACTAAACTGAACCTTATCGTCTACATACTTTGGACGATGACTTTCTCTTATAAAATACTTAACTGGACCTTATCGTCCACAGACTTTGGACGATGACTTTCTCTTATAAAATACTTAACTGGACCTTATCGTCCACGGACTTTGGACGATGACTTTCTCTTATAAAATACTTAACTAAAACTTTTAAGAATCCCTACTCTAAACCATGCGTTACCAGATCGATCGGCCCTTGCTGGCGATCGATCGGCTAGCTCTCTGGATTTTGTCCAGAGAGCTGCCTTCACATTATTTTCCCCTGTACCTAACACCATTCACCCAAAAATTTCTAGAAACATTAAACATCAAAAAATCATTTTCCATTTCATCAATTTTATATCTACACTATCCAGACATCAAACACCCTAAAATGTGCTCTAAATAGTTCATTCTATTCTTTCACCCATCAGCCCGTATAAATCCCAAAACCTCAAAACATTTAACCTATAGCTCTCATGGGTCGTATTAGCATCGACTACGCCAGCACGCTCCCACGAGCATCCTCCATCAAATTGCAGGCTCGTCAGGTGGAGGGACATCATCCTCACCTTGCTCGTAGTCACCTACAACATAAGGACACCTATGAGATAAAAATCTCAACAAGTTCTACGTAAATGCTGTGCATGAACATGTATATGCAGTTTTCATGAAAGCCGTTCATATCATTTCATTTATTAGTACGTGTCAGTCTATGGTTATCGAAAACGCTCAACAGATGGATAGGACGTCAAGCGGTTAGACAGCCCACACCATCTGAAGGGAGGAAAACCCGCTCACCACGGAACGCCAGGTCTGAACCTCATCCCCGATAACCCCATGCCATGGTTGTTTACTGTGATACTTTACTTGCATTTTCTTTTCATGAAACCGATGCATAAATTCATTTTCTTTCCGTTTTAAAACCATGATGCATGAGCAATTCAATATACAATAAAACATACATAACGAGTATACCATCAAAACCTCACGAATACCATCAAACGTCACAAAGCTTAATCTATAAAAACGATCAAGCCTAAACTACCCATCCAAAGCATTTAAACAAACAAGCACCAACCGATCCTCAACACAAATTTTGACATATGGTGTAGGCCTATCGGCCACAGTAAGTCATGAGAACTTACCTCTTGTCCTTAGAAATCCAAGTACCTTGCTTGAGCCTTGTCACCTTAGGAGCTTTAAAGATGACTGAAATGTGGCCAACTTTAAGGGAGGAGAGAAATTTCGTGAGAAGGAGAGGAGGGTTTCTTCTCGGCGATGAAAGAAGATAGACGGAAGTATGAAAATGAAAGTGATTTCATGTAAGGGAGAGAAGAAGCATGGAAAGCAGCTTCTTCTACAAGCTTTTCCACATGTCTCCTTTTTATTGGATTCTCCCAACTACCCTATTTCCTTTCCTAGTTTGCCCCTCCATTGGTTTCCAACTAAGTGTTTTGCTTGGTTGAACTTTAGTTTGGTTTTTTCCCTACAATTTCTTCAACATTTTTTTTATCCATTAATATCGCACAAAAGTGATAATACAAAAATTCTGGATGTTACAATAAGGATGTGTATCGATAGCCGAGCCATTAACCAGAATATGGTTAAATGCTGATTTCCTATTCTCAGGCTCGAGCATATGCTAGACAAGCTCAGTGGAGTGTCTACATTTTCCAAGGTGGATTTGAAAAGTGGTTACTACAAGATTAGGATGAAAGAAGGTGATTAATGGAAAACCGCTTTCAAGACGAAGTATGAGTTATTTGAATGAATGGTGATACTATTCAGACTTATAAATGCCCCGAGTACATTCATGCGATTGATGCACCATGTTCTCAAGGATTTCCTAAAAAAGTTTATTGTCGTCTATTTTGATGACATATTAGTATACAGCCTTGACCTTCCATAACACTTAAACCATCTCAGAATTCTTCTTCAAACTCTCAAAACTATAAATTATTTGGGAATTTAAGCAAATACTCATTCGCCCAAGATAAGGTATACTTTTTGGGATTTATCATTTCGAAGAACGGACTAGAAGCTAATGAAGACAAAGTCAAAGTCATTAAGAAATGACCTACACCTAACGGAGTATCTGAGGTATTCAACTTTCATGGATTAGTTTATTTCTACATGAGGTTTATTAAAGACTTCAGTTCTATTGTCGCTCCCATCACAGACTGTAAAAAGAAAGGAGTAGAATTTGCATGGACCCCGACTTGCTAGAAGAGTTTTGAATTAATAAAAAAAAAAATTATGTCAATCACCAGTTCTGGCATTACCTGACTTCGATAAAGTATTTAAGATCAAAAGTGATGCCTCCAGAGTAAGCATTGGAGCAGTATTGATGCAAAAAGGTAAACCACTTGCATATTTCAATGAGAAGTTAAAAGGGGTAGCTCTCAACTACTCCACATATGACAAGAAGTTTTACGTCGTTATACGAGCCCTTGAACACTGGCAACATTACCTCATGTCAAAAGAGTTCGTTATCCATTCTGACCATCAGTCTCTTAAACACATTAAGAGTCAGAACAAGTTGAACAAGAGGCATGCCAAGTGAGTGGAATTCTTGGAGAGTTTTCCATACACCATTAAATACTTAAAAGGAAAAGACAATGTTGTCACCGATGCCCTATCCAGAAAAAAAACCCTTTTAACAGAACTAGGAATCAGATTCTTTATATTTGAATGTATCAAGAAACATTATGAAACAGACGAGGATTTTGGACTGCATTTCACCAAATGTCTGGACAAGGCAGAAGGAGGATATTACATTATGGATGGTTTTCTTTTAAGAGGAGGAAAATTGTGTATCCTCAATGGTAGCCTGAGACAATGCGTCGTTAATGAAGCTCATAGTGGAGGATTAGCAGGTCACTTCGGGGAAAAGAAAACTCTTTTAATGCTCCAAGAGCACTTTTACTGGCCTTATATGATACGGGACGTGCACCGTCTAATAGAACAATGTATAATTTGTGAAAAGGCCAAAAGTAAAGTCCTTCCCTAGGGATTATATTTGTCGCTACCGGTTCCAACTACCCGTGGGTTGAGATCAGTATGGACTTTGTACTGGGATTACCTCGAACTGCCAGGAGTAAAGATTCTATTATGGTAGTCGTAGACCGTTCTTCCAAAATGGCGCACTTTATTGCATGTAACAAAACCAATAATGACACTGACACAGCTGACCTCTTCCTTAAGAAAATTATCCGACTCATGGAGTGCCCCATTTGATAGAGTCCGATAGAGACACCAAATTCTTAAGCACTTTTTGAACAACATTATGGAAAAGATTGGAGACTAAACTTTGTTTTAGCACATCTTTCCATCCCCAGATCGATGGGCAAACCGAAGAGGTCAACAAGACATTGGGTACTCTTTTACGTAGCGTTGTGGGCAAGAAGTTGACAAATTGGAACATATTTTTACCACAATTGGAATTTTGCTATAACATAAGTGTCCATTCCTCAACTGATATACCTAAGAGGCCACTGACTAGGTCCAAAATCAATACTCAATTATTATCTATTCTAGCTACTGACAAGTTTACTATTTTTGCAGGAGATGAGCTTATCAACAACTTGGATTGGAACCTAGACTCTTAGGACAAGGAGAAGCCCAAACACATACTCATTTGGAAGATCGAAGGTAACAAATTAACTCAATCAAAAGCTGAAGTAGTAGAAGCGGGAATTTGTCTTCCCAATGACAACTCTTTGTAATTTTATTTTTCCTTCATTTGTTATAGGCAAACTTTTAGCCTATTTATTAGCTTTCAATGGTGCATGCATGCATAAGCATATATGGTAGTCAGTGGTAAAGAAGAAAGCCCAAACTCTCCTTTTGAAGATCGACTCGCACATTGTGGAAGCCCAGCCCCTTTGACAAGATGGAAGCGTCCATCCAAGCCCATTGTTTGATGAAGATGGCGTCGTTCACTAGCCTCTCAACATCATGGTGGCGTCGTTTACTGGCCTCTCAACATCATGGACGAAGCATCAAAATCTTAGAAGATAACCAAGAGAAGATCGTCCCACATGGAAATTAGGAGCTCTCACCAATTCGGCTTCTAGTGATTAACTAAAGTTCGCTGACTTGAAGGCCCGATCCATTAGTGGAATGAGGGCGCTAAAGACCTTGACAATTTGAATTCTTTTCAGCTCTTTACCCCCTCATGGAATCAAAACAACTTGCCTTATGGAGAAATCATCTCAACGAAGAAAGATAAGGAGGAGTGCCCAAACAACGATCGTGATTAATCCTTCATAAATTTCCTTTCTTTGCATGCCTCAACCATAAACCACCATTAGGACATATTTAATCCTAGCTATTGCATTTTGGTAATCAGTTTTCAGATCAAGAATAATTTCGAGGTATTTTTCAAGATCATTGGCTCTAAGGTATGCAAGCATCGACTGTCCCTTGGTCGATTGGAGTTGTAACCTTCATTATTTCAAGCAATTGGTGGCTTGTAAGTTCTTATTAACATCTTTCCTCTCCAAACCCTTGGTGGTTGGAAAATAGTAGAAAAGATGAACACCATAGCCCAAGAACCATTGTCACTTTCCTAGGAGAGTGTACATTCACTGGAAGTGCTCAAGTTGCTTATTGGACCGGTCACGGGTTTCTCTTCCACAAACTCTGATTTTCCTTTTATTTTTGCACGATAATTTCAGAGCACAATCTCAACTCATCATCTTAGATCTCCTATGAATTTTGTATCAATTTGGAACTGATCTGATATAAATCTTGAATGTGGAATTACAGTGCTAATCAGATTTAGCCGAGTAGCACCAACCTTGGAATTTCGAATTGTCTAACATATGATTTGCAGGGTTGAATCATATCATCAACTCATCGAAAGCCCTTTAAGGTGGCCTATGGATTTAATCTGACTACACCATTGGATCTCATTCCTCTTCCCACTAAGGATCCTGTCAACCCATCAGGAGCCAATAAAGCGATTCAGGTCAAGAAACTGCATGAAAAGGTGCGCAAAGCTATCAAGAAGAGTAATGAAAGATATGCCAAACATGCCAACAAAGGTAGAAAGGAATTTATATTTAAGGAAGGCGATTTGGTTTGGCTACATTTATGAAAAAAGCGTTTTCTAGATAAGAGGCGTTCTAAATTGCTTCCTAAAGCAGAAGGACCATTTAAAGTGTTAGAGCATATTAACAATAACGCCTATAAGTTGGAACTACCAGGAGATTATGGGGTGTCTTCCACATTTAATGTTCAGGATCTATCACCATACATTGGAGATCAAATTGGTGATGAGGAGACCGAATCAATGGATTTGAATTCAAATCATCACCCGGAGAGGATGACATGCATAGAAGGCCAATCACACCTTCTCAAACAAAGGCCCTTACTTTACTTAATCTCCTTACTAATGACTTTATTTCTTTTGCAGGTATTAATCTACTTGAAGGCTCATCGTGGGAGCCTAGCTCCAAGAACATGGATCAACCTCTTCACATCTTGATTTGGCATGCACAGATAGACTCCACTCAAGGCCCAAAGGGAATTTGTCTTCCCAGCCTCAACACCGTGTAACGATTTATTTACATTTACTATGGCAAACACTATATTGGCAAACATTTAGCCATCTATTTTGCATGCATGCATTAGATTGTGTGGTTAGGATTAGATGTATGATGGTGGGTTAGTTTTGGTTGGAAATTCATGGTTTGGTTCACACTTGGAATCACCATCACCCGAAAACCATACCAATCAAGAACCGGTTTAAAGGAGTACCAAGGATGGAAGATTTGGTTCATGAAAGGACATCATGAAGTTCTCACAAGGATAAATGACATGGCATGACATCAACTTGAGCCAGGAAGGGCACGAGTGGCATTTCCATTGTTGGATGGGCGCATGCGGATGGAGCATCTTGGCCGTGAACATCCTTCTTCATCAATGGTCCATATTTCTCCCTTCTGTTCTAATTCCAAACCCTAGCTAGCCACCTTAGATTTCTATTTAAGCATAGCTATTGGGGTCTGTAAAGAACTTTTGCCAAAATCAATAAAAACTCTCTTTTCTTTCTAACCAAGTTTGGATTTACCAATAAGTAAGCCACGGTTCTTTGAATCCGTGAGGAGTGTGCCTCCATTGTTCCTCAAGCTCAAGGTTGTTTGGTGAACTTTTATCATTCATTTCCTCTATCTTTGAGAGTCTAAAAGGTTTGAGGAAGAAAACCAGTCCCCAAAGGTGGTTGTCTTTCTAAGGAAAGATGTGCACCCGTGAGCATAACCTAAGATAGCTCTCAGGTCTGCTTAGAGTTTCATCTCCATACTATCATCTTGTTATCCATATTTTCATTTATCCTTTCAAGTTTTCATCAATATTTCATTCACACACATTCACATCTCATTCATTTCCATTTTCGGTTCACTCATTACCACTTTTCACTACTTGTTTGCACGGTTTCTATTGAAACACTTTCACCCGAGCACAACTTGATATTTGTGGGTTTAACACAGTTGGTTTTCAGACCAGCACCATGTCAGAGTGGGGCTAGCTTAATTATTTTTACCCCAAATTTCAAATAATAGAAATTTGAATACCTATCATGAGAGACTCTTCTATCAAATTGCTAAGGTCTTCCCAACAATAGTTGGCTAGCACTCATAGGCACCACATCACAAAGCACCTTATCTTTGTAACTTCTAATAGAAAATTCAATGCACACTTGTTTGGAAACCTTGACGTCATCCCTGTCATTCAACCACCTTAGCTTGTAAGGGTTTAGATGTGTAGTGGTCTCCAACTCAAGCTTGTCTACTAATTCAAGAGAAGCCACATTGGTGCAACTTCCTCCGTCAATGAAGAGAGAGCAAATTTTTTCCATGATCAAACACCAACTATGGAAGATATTCTCTAGTCGACAATCTTCTTCATTGCCCTCGAAAATGAGGGTTCTTCGGATAAAAATCAAGAGTGGTCCCTCTCGTGCATGATAAACCTCCTCTTGACTTTCAGGGTTCTCACTAGAACCTTCTCGTGCTCATCCTCTCTCACTACTTCATTTGTGCCATCTTTAAGAATCATTTCTCTTCTATTGGGACATTGGGAAGCAATGTGCCTCAATCCAAGACATTTAAAGCATTTGATTTCTCTTCCTCTCGACTGACTTGTATCCTCCATTATCTTTTTATCTTCTACCCTTTTTCGGGGCCAATTCTTAGTAAAAGGCTTCTTGTCATCCACCTTAGTTGGTGGCTTGAAAAAGTTCTTGATTTTAGGAAGAAACCGATTGCTAATTCCCTTACATTTCCTCTTGACTTGTCTTTCAACTTTCAAAGCAAGTTGTACCACTGCATCCATGGTATCCACCGTTTGTAACTCCACAATATCACTAATCTCTCTTTGTAAATCCCTTATGAATCTTGCAATGGCTTGCTCTTCGAGTTCCATAACTTCACTCCTAATCTTGAGTGTCTCAAATTCGGTCAAGTATTCTTCAACCGATTGTGAACCTTGTTTCAAACTTTGTAATTAGAAGAACAATTCTTGTTTGTAGTGGCTTGGTACGAACCTCTTCCTCATCAAAGATTTGATAACCCTCCAAGTCATAATAGAGTCTTCTTCCTCACGCCTCCTTTGGACTCTTAAGTTGTCACACCATAAATTAGCATATCTCATCAATTCTAAAGTTATTAATTGCAACTTTACCCTTTCAGAGTAGTTATAGTAATCGAAGACCTATTCCACCTTGTCCACCCAATCTAGGAACACGTTTCCATTACAAGAACCGTTAAATGAAGGAATTGATAACTTGACATGCTTCAAGTCCTCACTAAGGCCGCATCTATCAGTGCCAAACTCACCATCTTCGGAGTTCATTTCTTCAACAAATTCATTGTGTTAGTTTCTCCTCCTCGGGTTCTTGGCTATTCTCCTAGGTAAAGGATTTTGAGGGACCCTTACACGATCATTTCTCAACTCTATTAACCATTGACTAATGTTCTCTAATTTTTGGTTAATGTCATCAATCTAACCTTGGTAGCTAGTCTCACCAACATTCAGGTTAGGTGCCTCGGGTGGTTGTACATTATTATCTCGATTTTGATTATTATTGGCACCACTTCTTGTCATCATTTAGCTAACTAAATAATACACCAAAACACAGTAAAACAATCAAGGATAATAGCAAGGCTCTGATACAAAATAACACGCTTCAACCTAATGACAACTTGTGTGACAACACAAGCAGTCTCTCAGATTTCCAATTGACAATCACCGAGGTTCTCCAGATTCCAATAGGTACAAATAATGCAAAAAAAATCCAAATACTATGAACTTTTAACAAGAGCTTACCTCTCATGTGTATGGGACACCCTTAAAATTTCAATAAAAAATATGATGTGGTCGAAAAGTTATGCATGTAAGAGATGGGATGACTCAAACCACTCAATAATACTGCTATGTTGGCCGAGAGAATGAAAATTTCTGAGCGACACAACTTTTGTTATATAACTCCAAATAACTTGAAACTTTAACACAATCTTACTTGAGGTATGATTGTAACACCCTAAAAATTTCAAGAGTTGATTCATTGTGGATGAAAAGTTATGCAGTGGATAAGGGCTGCTAGTTCAGAAGGTGATAAAAGTTGCACCTCTCGGGTTTGTGGCTCTTCTAAGGGAAGAACACTCCAGGTCGCAAAGATGAGAGTTTATACTCTTTTGCTATGAATACTACCCTCCAAGAAGGCAATAAAAAGAGTAATAATAAGAGCTTCCAAAAATACTCACAAACTTGAAAACAATGGACACCAAAGTGCTCGGATATGACTTACTGACGACAATGGATTTTAAGACTCAAAGAGGCTCGATGTTTTTGGAAGATAACTTCAGCTTCTCATTCCTTCAAAGGTAACTGCTACGACAGCTAAGAGATGGGTAAATATCCCTCCTCAATTACAATTTAGGGTTCAACTCACAAAAGGGAGAATAAGGCTCTAGAAGTGGCATGTCATTCGGCCACCTTATCGGCAGAGTACAACCTTTCTCTCTCCCACGATCAAGTGTACTTTTCTCCCTTCAAATGAAGCTCATTTCCTTCCACAAATGCACCTCATTCTCCCTCCAAATGTGTTCAGTCATGAATGCAATGCAATATAAAAGAAACTCGGTTTTTTTGGTGAAAAGAAAATAAGATATGCTTGGTTACATCATCTCTCAAAAGGAAAACAAATTCCTCCTTCAACAATTGGTGTTGCTGAGTGTTGCTCCCAAGTTAACAAATGGAGAGGCTTCTCTAAGTCTAGGATGCTTGGTTCACAATTCAAACCCTCAAAATAGTCTTTTTCTGCAAGAAGAACAAACGTGTTAGAAAAATGATCGGCCGAGGCCAAGGTCTTGGCTTAGGATAGTGTCATGGGTCCTTGAGGCATATCAAATTCACAGTTTAATTTCGATTCTAAATTTGAAAATTTTAAATCATGCTCTTTAGAGATCAAACACTCTTCGTCTACCATTCTTTCTTGTTTAGCAGAAAATGTTGTGACTTTGGTTGATGCAGCAAAGAGTAATGCTACATGCACATCCTAACTTTTATATTGTGATGTGTGTTGCAGATATACTTTGATAATAATGTGTTTTTGTTGAAAAAAATATAAAGCAAAATATACTCTGATATTGTTGGAATAAAGAAGCAAAATATTTGGAGAGGAAAAAATAAAAAGAGGGAGAAAACCTGAGAAAATTTTTCTCTATTCACTTTGTTGTTGCTTTATGCTAAAATGTCGAAACTTACATGTCATTTATAGAACTATTGGTACGTATATAGCTCAATACATAAATCTCCTAAATAACTGAGTAAGTGCACTAGCACATACATAAGTCATCTAAGTTCTAAGTGTCAGCTTAATAGAAAATAAATTTAATTATTTTGATGATAAACATAATTAATTGAATATTTAATTTTAAATTGTCTATAAATTGTTTTGATGTTGAGAATATTTATGTGGATATATCTAAGTTGATAATAATAATTATTATTTGAATAATTTTATTATGAATTATATATCTTTGCTAACATTAGAAATACCCTTGAAAATGGGTATTTGGATGTATTAACGTATTTGTCAAGTCCTTACAGTTAAAACTAAAGTTTACAGGACAAACGATTTCAATGAAGGAAAAGATGTATGTAACGTCCCTTATCCTAAACCTTTCAATTACCGTACAAATTTTTCATTTTATACTCTAAACTTTAAACCTAGCATTCGAGCGGAAATAAAACTTAAAATAATTTAAAACAATTATGTAAAACAATTAAAAACATTTAAAAACAATTTACACTTAAAAAACAATTAAAAACAATTTCCTCTTTCTTTCTTTCCTTTTCTCCTGCACCAACTACTCACTTTACAATTCAACATTTCCTTCGACACTTCAATACCATCGAACATTACATTCATCATAAAAACTTAAACTCAATCAAAACCCAACATTCACACGCTCTCGTAACCTCATCAAAACCGACTCAAAACGAAACTAAAATCATGTACATTTTCAGGAAAACGAACTGCGTGGATATGTTTAAAAACTAAGCATATCCCTCCTGTTTCAAAAGAAAATACCAAGCAGTTCCATTAAACTTTAGATAAAAACCTTAACAACACATTTTATAAACAGTTTGCCAAAACATTAGCACATCAAACTATCAACTAACCAGAACCAAACATCCTAATATGTTCTATCTATACAAATATTCTATCTAGTCCACCTTCAGTCCAAAACATCCAAATAACCCCAAAATCTATACATACTTCCCCACGGGTCGGTTAAGCATCGACTGCGCCAACACACTCCCGCGAGCATTCCCCGTCAACTGCATCATGCCTCAGGAGGAGGAACATCGTCCTCACCTATATCGAGGTCACCTACACCATAAAGACACACTATGAGATAAAAATCTCAGAAAGCTCTACATAAATGAAAATGCGTGCCATGCATATGCTGTTCATAAACCATTCAATCATTTTACCTTTTCGTTTTCTTTTTCGTTAACTTTTTCATTTTCCTTTTCGTTTTCCTTTTCGTTTACCTTTTCGTTATCCTTTTCGTTAGCCTTTTCGTTTACCTTTTCGTTTATCTTTTCATTTACTTTTTTGTTAACCTTTTCGTTTACCTTTTCATTTACCTTTTCGTTTACCTTTTCGTTTACCTTTTCGTTAACCTTTTCGTTAATCCTTTTCGTTTACCTTTTCGTTTACCTTTTCGTTTACCTTTTCATTTCCCTCTTCGTTAATCATGATGCATGAGCAATTCATATCTTAAAGTAAACAATCAATAATGTGTACCATCAAGACTATAAACGCATAACCTATAACCTATAAAACATCAAAACCTGTCTACCCAACCAAAGTAAATAAACATACGCATCTCTAAAACTCCTCGAGATGACATTCGACGTACGGTGTAGGCCAATCGGCTAGAGAAATCACGAGAACTTATCTCGTGTTAGTTGCAGCTCTTGCTCCGTCTACGAGCGTTGTTCACCTACGCAATTTTCATCAATTTGTCGTTAATACGAGCTTAAACAATTAAATGTCCAAATTTAACAAAAACCTTAACTAATGAATTTTCCTAAAATATTCACCTAACTAATCGAAGTATTTAAACAACGATTAACGCTCGATAGTTTAAAATCACAATTAACGAGTTTTCCTGAAAACCCAAAAATTCTCAAATTTTAACATTTCTCGCAATTCACTCTAACTCCGTCCAATAACGTCCAATACGTCCTTTATACCGTTAATTACTATAAGCCCTAATTATACCCCCCTGACAGAGAAACGCAATGTAATGTAATGTCACTGTATTTCGAAAGTTCATGCATAGCATATACACCACAGTATTTTTATTTTCTTACTGAGCTTTAGGCTCATAGTTGAACTCCCTGATGTAGGTACGGACCCCGTGGATGAGGATTTTGTGCCTCATGCCGACGAATACGTGGTTGGTGGCTCGAGCTTTCGGGGGGATGGTTGTGGCAGCCAAACACATTTCTGACCCGAGAGAGTGAAGTTTAAAAGTGAAAGTCGTGTGTGTAGATTTTTGAGTTTATGTTTTTAAAACTCCTGTTTGGTGAATTCTTGAAGTGTATGTTAAGTTCTATACAGCTTCTGAGATTTTAAAAACGGTGTATAGACTCTGTGTTTAAGTTTTTAAACCTCTGTATTTGACAGTTGTATATATATTTTGAAACATTCTGGAACTGTTTGGAGTTTTTCCTTTTAGGTTGTGCATGGATTGTCTCAAGTTTTTGAGCTATCCATGCAGTTTGATTTCTTGAATTCTGTCATATTTTCCAACTTCTGTCGTGTTTTCTAACACGTTTAAAACTATGTTTTGAATCAGGTTCTGGGGGTTTAAAGCTTTCTGTGTCAAGTGATGTAAATCGTCAAACAGAGAGGTAGCCGATCGATCACCTGGGGTAACCAATTGATCGGCGTTGTATATATGCCTTTCGAGTTATTTCTAAGTCTCTCTGTTCCATTCGGTTTAATTTGTCAACCGAATGATGTAGAAATTAATTCCAGAGACTTAGTCTGTCGACTAAGGCTATGTGTTATTGTCCAAAGTTGTGGGCGATAATGTCGTCCAAAACTTGTCGTCCAAACCTGTTGTCCAAGGTCACTTCGACCGAAACTCAGTCTTACAACTCTTTTGCACTTCGACCGATTTCATCCCGAGGTCACTTCGACCGATTTTGCTGTGGGTCATAGCAATAACGTCATCCACTTCTGTCGTCCATGGCTTCTGTCGTCCATGTTTCTGTCGTCCATTTATGTTGTCCACGACTTCTGTCATCCACGGCTTCTGTCGTCCACAGTTTCTGTCGTCCACTTCTATCGTCCACGACTTCTGTCGTCCATGGCTTCTGTCATCCATAGTTTATGTCGTCCATTTCTGTCGTCCACAACTTCTGTCGTCCATAGTTTCTATCGTCCACTTCTGTCATCCACAATTTTTGTCGTCCATGGCTTCTGTCGTCCATAGTTTTTGTCGTCCATTTCTGTCGTCCACGACTTCTGGCGTCCACGACTTCTGTCGTCCACAGCCTCTATTGTTTTTTGTCATCCATTCTGCTCTTTATTTTAAATGTCCAAAGTATTCTGTTTTTCCTGTTTTCATTTCTTCCTGTCTTCTTGTTTTTCTTCTGCCATGTATTTCTAAAGTCTGAGTTTTAATATGTCTTCCAGTCTTCAACACCAGAGAAGGTTTCCTCTCTGAGAGCTCTCTGTTAAGTTTTAAATGTTCACTGTTCAAGAAAAAAAAAGGTACCACATTTTAAAATGTCCGGAGTGATGGCTCGCCGGCCCCGATCGGGCAGGGAGTCGTCACAGTTATGGTATCAAAGCCGCTAGATTTTAAAAGCGGTTCTGGAGAACTGTCTGGTTACACAACCCGCAACGTGAGATCACTCCACCAACTGTAAGTGTTTAAGTTCTCGTAAAAGTTCTATTTATTAAATTTGGTTATTTTGTTTATAGGGTTTTCTTAGAAATGGTGAGAGGACATCAGGATGAAGCAAACAATAGTTCTCGTGCCATTGACCGATTAACAGAGCTGGTGGGTGTACAGTTCCGCATGGTGGAACACATGATGGCCAGAGAAGATAACGGAAACAATAACCATGGGAATGCCCCACGTGACACTAGTGGAGATAGATTCAGGCGACTCCAACTGCCTACGTTTGATGGGCTATCTACGAACCCAACTCACGCTGAGGAATGGATTTGGAAGATAGAGAGAATGTTCAGCTGTGCAGAAGTGGAAGAAAATAAGAAGGTTCTATGTGTCACGTTTCATCTCACCAAGAATGCATGATTTTGGTGGGACACCGTCCAGGCAACAACTGTGGCTTGAGCTGGGAAGAATTTAAACGGATATTCCATGAGAAATATTTTGACCGCAACACGAGGAAGGAAAAGATGATGGAATTCTCTCGGCAACGACAGTACGGATCAGTGGCCAAATATGTTCAGAAGTTTGAATCCTTGTCCCGCTATGCAACACATTTGGTGAACACCGATGAAAATAAGGTACACCAGTTCATTCAAGGGCTGAAAATGAACTTATTACACGGGATAACAACCGGAGGATTTGATGAGGCACCGTACACGAAAGTGGTGGCCAAGGCTTATCAGTTGGAAGCCTTAGAAATGAAGTTCCAAAAACAGAGGGATTCGTCGAAAAGATTCCTTCGTGATACCCCTCAACAACAACAAAGGGGTCAAAATTTACAACTTCAACAGCAACAGAATAGGGGCATTAAGAGGCCCAATGAGACTGCTGCTTATCAGGATAAGGGGAAAAGACCAATGGGGCTCCTCAGCTTCCTGTATGCCCGCGTTGCCAGAAAAGTCACAGAGGTGAATGCAGGCTCCTTACCGGCCATTGATTCCGATGCGGCAAAGAGGGCCATCACGTCCGGGATTGTCCAATGCCTGACACGAGACCAAATCGTGCCGTGCCAAGAATTTTTGCAATGATAGAGGATGATGATGATGCCGCCCAGCACACAGCAATTACAGGTCCAATTTCGATATGTGATGCACCTGCTTATACTTTGGTGGGACACCGTCCAGGCAACAACTGTGGCTTGAGCTGGGAAGAATTTAAACGGATATTCCATGAGAAATATTTTGACCGCAACACGAGGAA
The DNA here is from genome assembly GCA_022432975.1 of Begonia masoniana. Taxonomy (NCBI): domain Eukaryota; kingdom Viridiplantae; phylum Streptophyta; class Magnoliopsida; order Cucurbitales; family Begoniaceae; genus Begonia; species Begonia masoniana. The sequence continues at coordinate 14,167,156 of CM039503.1, read as the reverse complement.
GGAAAAGATGATGGAATTCTCTCGGCAACGACAGTACGGATCAGTGGCCAAATATGTTCAGAAGTTTGAATCCTTGTCCCGCTATGCAACACATTTGGTGAACACCGATGAAAATAAGGTACACCAGTTCATTCAAGGGCTGAAAATGAACTTATTACACGGGATAACAACCGGAGGATTTGATGAGGCACCGTACACGAAAGTGGTGGCCAAGGCTTATCAGTTGGAAGCCTTAGAAATGAAGTTCCAAAAACAGAGGGATTCGTCGAAAAGATTCCTTCGTGATACCCCTCAACAACAACAAAGGGGTCAAAATTTACAACTTCAACAGCAACAGAATAGGGGCATTAAGAGGCCCAATGAGACTGCTGCTTATCAGGATAAGGGGAAAAGACCAATGGGGCTCCTCAGCTTCCTGTATGCCCGCGTTGCCAGAAAAGTCACAGAGGTGAATGCAGGCTCCTTACCGGCCATTGATTCCGATGCGGCAAAGAGGGCCATCACGTCCGGGATTGTCCAATGCCTGACACGAGACCAAATCGTGCCGTGCCAAGAATTTTTGCAATGATAGAGGATGATGATGATGCCGCCCAGCACACAGCAATTACAGGTCCAATTTCGATATGTGATGCACCTGCTTATACTTTGTGGGACACGGGGGCCACACATTCGTTTGTGGCTGTGGATTTCGTGGATAAAGAGAAATTTTGTTGTGTGCCGTCAGATCAACCCTACAGCGTTATGCTACCATCAGAAGAGTTTATGCACTCCGAGCAGGTTGTACGGGGTGGTATAGTGACAGTAGGAGACCAGAAGTTGTATGCCAATCTTATCGTCATCGGTATGAAAGGATACGATGTGATTCTGGGGATGGACTTGCTATATAGACATCACGCCACAATCAACTGCAGGTCCGGGCTTGTGTTGTTTAAGCGCCCGAATGAGAAAGAGTTCTTCTATCAGGCTATACTGAAGAAGCGCAATATGCCTGTTATATCCTCCTCGAAAGCTTAATGGCTGATGAGGTCAGGATGCATTGGGTTTCTCGCCCACGTTGTGAATGTTCAAAGGCAAGGTAAGGTGGAACTCCAAGACATTCCGGTGGTTCGAGACTTTTCAGAGGTTTTCTTGGATGACTTACCGGGGTTGCCACCGGATCGTGAAATTGAGTTTGAAATTGATGTATGCCCTGGTGCCGAATCGGTATCGAAGAATCCGTACCGTGTGGCACCAATAGAGCTGAAGGAGTTGAAAGCTCAGTTAAAGGAGTAGGTAGATCGGGGCTTTGTACGCCTTAGCTTTTCTCTGTGGGGTGCTCCAGTCTTGTTTGTTAAGAAGAAGGATGGGTCCTTACGTATGTGTATTGACTATCGTGAGCTGAACAAGTTGACTGTCAAGAATAAGTACCCGTTGCCGAGGATTAACGATTTATTTGACCAGTTACAAGGGGCTCGGGTATTCTCAAAGATTGACTTGCGCTCCGATTATTATCAATTGAAGATCAGGGCCAGTGATATACCAAAGACTGCCTTCAGGACCCGATACGGGCACTATGAGTTCTTAGTGATTTTGTTTGGGCTGACTAATGCCCCGGCGGCATTTATGGACCTGATGAACAAGATATTCCAGGATTTCTTGGATAAATTTGTGATCGTTTTCATCGACGACATCCTGGTTTATTCCAGGAGTGAAGCCGAGCATGAAGAGCACTTGGCAATTGTGCTAACAACTCTGAAACAACACCGATTATACGCCAAGCTATCAAAATGTGAATTCTGGTTGAGCAAGATTAACTTCCTAGGCCACGTGGTGTCTGCAGAAGGAGTTTCAGTGGATCCAGCCAAGATTCAGGCTGTGAAAGACTGGCCGAGACCGAGGATTGCTAGTGAGGTGCGGAGTTTTATTGGACTAGCTGGTTATTACAGAAAATTTATCAAGGGATTTTCTGTGATAGCAAAACCTATGACCAGGTTGACGAGGAAAGACATAGTTCAAGTGGTCTGAAGCTTGTGAGGTGAGTTTTGAGACGCTTAAGCAGAAATTAACAACTTCTCCTTGGTTAATATTGCCAGTTGAAGACGGCAAATTTAGCGTTTACTGCGATGCTGTAACGCCCCGAGTTTTCTAAACTCAGTTCGTTACTCATAAACCCGAACATAACTAGGAAATTTTGGACCAAATTTAAAACTTCGCTCAAAAGTCAAATTTGAACGTTTGCTAAAAACACAAAAAAACTTGCAGCGGAAAATCTTTGAGCAAAGCAAAGTTAAGCAAAACTATAAAACAATGTTCGAATAATCAGTTAAAATATTAAGAATTAATTCGGACAAAAGAGATGAAAGCTTAAACGTAAAATACTCAAAATTTGTAAAAAGTCAAACGCATCTGCCGCTAAACAAGGTCAACAAAAAAGGGCAGAAATAAAACTGAAGGCTTCCACCAATGACGTCAGCCAGAGGAATCATTCTTCCAACTTCAGCCGATCGCAAAACGATAAGTTTTGCTACTCGCATCTACCGATGACGTTAGCCGGATGAATCATCCATCCAGCCTCTGCCGATCACAAAATGACAAATACACTTACTCACATCTTCCGGTAGATAAAATACTTGACATCATCTGGTTACAAAACGACAAAAGACTTTTACCTTTATCATCCGATGGATAAAATACTCGACATCATCGGTTACAAAACGACAAATTTTCTACTTATATCTTCCGATGGCTTCTACTGAAGACATCATCCGATGACTTTACTGAAGACATCATCCGATGACTTTACTGAAGACATCTTCCGATAGACAACAAAACAACAACTCTACATCTGCCGATAGACATCATCTACCGATAGATCAAAAATACTCAACGAATTTAAATCGATTCATTGTCCATTAAACCTTCACAACTACTAACAACAGTTAAGTCGCCTCATCAGAACACCAAGTCGAGACTTGGGTGTGCTCCTCCAACCTGTCTAAACCTCATTGTGCTCAGGAAAAATACCTTCAGAAGCTTCTTCACCTACATCACAAAACTCATCTATTAGCCTAATGCTAAGTAAGCAAAGCGATAATGAAATGAAATGCTGAAGCAAAATTCCTAGACATGCAGTTTCTACTTTCACATCTCTGTTGCATATGCGTTCATTCACTGATCTGATCCCTCAATTCCATTGGGAGTGGGATCAGCTCTCCCAAAGTTATAAATCCTCTTCATCAGTTAAGGGGCGGATTACTTCCCTTAATAGCTATAATGATCCTATATTCCACTTGGGAAGTCTATCAATCTTCCCAAAGTTATAAATCCCTTCATAAGTTAAGGGGTGGATTAGTTCCCTTAATAGCTTGTCTGTTGCAATCGTTACATTCCTTACCATGCCAATACATAAAAATTCATTTTTGTATTCTTTCAAAAACATGATGCATGACATACAGAAAATATTCAAGCACACACACAACCTACTGTTTTGTGATGTAGGCCCGAAGGCACATGCATACTTTACTTACCTGGTCTCCGGGAAATTGCTGGGCTGTAAGTTGCCTTAGAAGCTCACACACCTAGAGTCACAACAGAGCATCAATCAAACTCTCACTAAGCTCCACCAGAAATCAACCAGAAGTTTAAGGAAACTAGTTTGAAACCCTGCTACTCGTGCATTCCCATTTATCACCAATAACCCGAACCTACTCTCACTCGCAGCATCCTAGAAATCCTCACATTGCACTCCCTCGGTCATCTAACTGCTAAAACATAAGAAAATGAGGAAAACGTACCTAGGTTGAAGGAAAATTGGGTGAGGGAATTGCCTAGAGGGTTCTGCTGCAGAGCTGAAGGCTGAAAGAGAAATGGTAAGCAGGATAGTGGCGGCTACAGTGCATTAAACCCAAAACCTCTTTCCTTAAATAGGTTATCCATTATAAGCTCTCAATTTACCATTATGCCCTTACTTAGTCACTCATTAACCTAATTAATATTTCCCTCAATTTTCTCCACAACATGCTTACTATTAAATAACGGAATAGAAATTGGTTTAATAGAACCGGGTGTTACAATCTACCCTCCTTAAAAGAATTTTGTCCAAAAAATTCAGTACCTGAACAGTTCTGGATGTTGGTCCATCATGTCCTGTTGGAGCTCCCAAGTTGTGTCCACCACATTCTGGTTGTGCCATAAGACTTTTACTAATGAAACTTTTTTGTTGCGCAGCACCTTCACTGCATAGTCTAAGATTTTCACTGGTTTCTCCTCATAGGTAAGGATAGGATAAACTTTTATATTTTGTTGTTCTACAACTTGAGATAAATCCCTTATGCACCTTTTCAACATAGAAACGTGGAACACATTGTGAATTCCTTCCATAGAGGCTGGTAGTTGCAACTGATAAGCTGCCTTCCCAATTCTATTCAAAATTGAAAATAGTCTGATGTATCTGGGATTTAACTTACCCCTCTTCCCAAACCTTACAACTCATTTGAACGGTGAAACCTTAAGGAAAACTTCGTCACCGATTACAAATTCCAATTCCCTACGTCTTCTATCTGCATAACTTTTCTGCTGGCTTTGAGCTGTCAAGATTCGTTGCCGGATAAGAGCAATCTTTTCCACTGTCTGTTGCACAATATCAGGACCAACCAAACGTGTTTCTCCAACCTCATCCCAATACAAGGGAGATCTGTACTTACGTCCATACAATGCCTCATAAGGTGTCATTCCTATTGTTGCCTGAAAGCCGTTATTATAAGAGAACTCCACTAATGATAAGTACTTACTCCAAGAATCTTGAAACTCTAATACACATGCACGAAGCATATCCTCTAATGTCTGAATGGTCCTTTCAGATTGTCCATCTGTTTGAGGGTGAAAGACTGTACTAAAAGTGAGCTATGTACCCATAGCTTTGTGCAGACTCTTCCAAAACTTGGATGTAAATCTAGAGTCTCGGTCAGAAACTATTGTGCTTGGAACTCCATGCAACCTAACAATCTCATGCACATACAATTCAGCAAGTTGATCCATTGAGTAGGTAATCTTCATTGGCAGGAAATGGGCAGATTTGGTTAAACGATCTACTACCACCCAAATTGCATCATGTCCCTTAGTTGTCCTAGGTAATCCTACCACAAAGTCCATCGCTATTTGTTCTCAGTTCCATTCGGGAACTGGTAGGGGTTGCAATGTTCCTGTAGGCCTCTGATGTTCAGCTTTAATCTGCTGGCAAACCAGACACGATTGTACGTATTCTGCCACATTCCTCTTCATATTTGGCCACTAGTAGTGTTGCTTTAGGTCTCTCTACATTTTTGTACATCCAGGGTGAACAGAGAGCTTAGAGGAATGCGCTTCCAAAAGGATTTCTCTTCGAAGTTCATCATTAGTCGGAACAAACCATCTATTCCTAAACTTAAAGATTCCATCATCAAAATGGTTGAAATCCGACTTGTCAGTAGATTCCATGCTCAGTTTGTACTTGTTGCACTCCACATCATTTATCTGAGCTTCCTTTATCCTTTCCAGAATGGTAGGTCCCAGGGATATGGTCGAAAGCATAGCTGATATACTGGATACTGCTTCTAAATTAAATCTTCGGAATTTAGTCTCTAAGGCTATCTGTATATCCAGAATCAATGCAGAGGCTGATGTTGTCACTCTACTCAAAGCATCTGCTACAACATTTGCTTTGCCGGGATGGTATTTAATCTCAAAATCATAATCCTTCACAAATTTCAACCATCGCCGTTGCCTCATATTTAATTCCTTCTGTGTGAAGATATATTTCAGACTTTTATGGTCCAAAAATATATCACAAGTTTGACCATACAAGTAATGCCTCCAAATCTTAAGTGCAAAAACCACTGCAGCTAGTTCTAAGTCGTGCGTAGGGTAATTCTTCTCATGTGTTTTCAGTTGTCTAGAGGCTTAAGCTATTAATTTACCATCCTGCATTAACACACAACCAAGACCAATTTTGGAAGCATCATAGTAAATGCTAAACTTACCATCTTCAACTGGAAGGGTTAAAATTGGAGCATTGGTCAGTTTCTGTTTTAATGTTTGAAAACTATGCTCACATTCGTCAGTCCATATATACTTCACATTTTTCTTGTTAACTTAGTAAGGGGTGTAGCAATCTTCAAAAATCCCTCAATGAACTTTCTATAATATCCTGCTAGTCCAAGAAAACTCCTGATATCTGTAGCATTCCTCGGTTGGGGCCATTCCTTAATTGTTTGAACCTTAGCTGGATCGACAGATATTCCATCCCTAGAGATAACATGTCCTAAAAAGTGAACTTGGTCCAACCAAAACTCACACTTAGAAAACTTTGCATATAGTTGGTGCTGTTTTAATACTTCCAACACCAAGGTCAGGTGCCTAGCATGCTCATCCTTAGAACGAGAATAGATTAAAATATCATCGATAAACACTATGACAAACTTATCCAAGTATTCACGAAACACCCTATTCATAAGATCCATAAAGGCTGCTGGTGCATTTGTCAATCCAAAAGACATAACCAAAAACTCATAATGCCCATACCTTGTACGAAAGGCTGTCTTAGGGATATCTTCAGTCTTGACTTTCAGTTGATAGTAATCAGACCTAAGGTCGATCTTAGAGAAAACTCGTGCACCCTTAAGCTGTTCGAACAAATCATCAATTCTTGGCAAGTGATACTTGTTCTTGATGGTTAACTTATTTAATTCCCTATAATCAATGCACATACGCATTGATCCATCCTTCTTTTTGACAAAAAGAACAGGTGCACCCCACGGTGAAAAGCTAGGGCGTATGAACCCCTTATCCAATAATTCCTCCAACTATTTCTTTAATTCCTTAAGCTCCGTAGGTGCTAATCTATAGGGATTCTTAGACACGGGTTCAGCGCCTGGGTAAACATCCACAACAAATTCAATTTCTCTATCTGGTGGCAAGCCAAGAAGGTCATCTAGGAATACTTCTAGGAAATATTGGACAACTAAGACATTCTGAGGACTTGCTTTTCCTACAAGTTGTGTGTCTAAAACGCTAGCTAAGAAGCACAAGTATTCTCCATATGGGGAAGGTCTAGCATTAATAGAAGTCATCACGGACATTTCCTTACTCTTTCTTGAAGCTTAAAAGGTATGTCTCAAACTACCAGGGGGTTGGAAACTAACTATCCATGTCCTACAATCAATTGTGGCGTGGTACTTAAACAACCAGTCCATTCCTAGAATCACATCAAATCTCATTATTTCCATAACAATGAGGTTAGCAGGTAGGTTCATGTTTCCTACTAATACAGCACTATCAAGCATCACTCGGTTAGAGTGCATGCGTTCACCAGAGGGTAATGCGACATTAAACACATACTCAGTAGGTGTAAGCTTTACATCTAACTTATCAGCAAATGTAGATGCTATGAATGAATGTGTTGCACCAGAATCTATCAATGTAAAAGCGGGTAAAGAGTTGACCAGTATAGTACCTGACACAACAGCAAGCTGTTCATCATCGCCCAACTCCATCATGGAGAATATCCTTGGCTTTATCTTAGCAGGGCTATTCTTTAAGACCGGGCAGTCTCGGTTAATATGGCCGACCTTGCCGCAGTTGAAGCATCGGGTGACTCTAGGCTTTGGGCAGTCTCTGTATGTGTGTCTAATCTCTTCACAGTTGAAACACTTTCCCATCTCAAACCTACACTCACCCAGGTGGCTTTTTGAACATATTGGGCATTGGAGAAATTTTCTGGTATCCTGCACTTTCTTTCCTGTTCCATGGTTACTTTGGCCTTCACTAGGCCTCTTCACCCCTCTCTGTTGTTGTGGTTGAACAAACTTTCGTGGGGCTTCTTTTGGTTCAGCACACTTCCTTTCAGCTTCTTACACTTCCAGGGCAGTGGACACAACTTCGCTGAATGTCAAGCTTTTAATACCACAAAATTTAACTCCTCGGTAAATTTCTGGCTTCAGTCCATGCACAAATTTGAACACCTTGTCCTCGTCCTTGTGAGCAAAATGTCCAGCAAACCTGGATAGGGACTCAAATTGCCTACTGTACTCGGCCACAGACCCTGTCTGCTTCAAATTCAAAAACTCTAACTTCTTCGCGGTCTGGACAGTGCTGTTAAAATACTTCTCATAGAAAATGTCCTTGAATTGTGACCAAGGCATTGCCAAAACAGCAGTGGTAGTCTCTATTGTTTTCCACCAGAGTTGAGCTTCACCAGCCAAATGAAACGTGGCCAACGTGACCTTGTCTCCTTCTCCAATGTTGGCGCACCTAAACATACTCTCGATCTTCCTAAGCCACCCATCAGCAATAACCGGGTCAGACGACTGACCGTCAAATGTGGGTGGTCGTAGCCTCGTGAATCTATCCCCAAAATGTTCATTGCTAGAACTCGAGTTGGCACTTCCCTGCACCTCTCGGTTTAACAGCACTCCTAACTGATCGGACTGCTGACGCACTAGGTCTGTTTGCTGACGCACCAAAACTGTCAGCTGCCTAATCACGCTAGAATCTTCTCCACGTCCCGGGTTCGGTATCTCTCTTGGTACTCTTGGTCTTCCTGGTCGCCTAGACATTTTACTAAATTCCTGCATAGGGTTAACTACTCTCATAAACATCTGCTAACATAAACACTTACAGTTGTTGGAGTACTCCCATGCGACGACTGGCACTGATTAGTGATCTTTTGAACGGTTTAACTGAATGTCTCTGATACCAAACTGTAACGCCCCGAGTTTTCTAAACTCAGTTCGTTACTCATAAACCCAAACATAACTAGGAAATTTTGGACAAAATTTAAAACTTCGTTCGAAAGTCAAATTTGAACGTTTGCTAAAAACACAATAAAAACTTGCAGCGGAAAATCTTTGAGCAAAGCAAAGTTAAGCAAAACTATAAAATAGTGTTCGAATAATCAGTTAAAATATTAAGAATTAATTCGGACAAAAGAGATAAAATCTTAAACGTAAAATACTCAAAATTCGTAAAAAGTCAAACGCATATGCTGCTAAACAAGGTCAACGAAAAAGGGCATAAATAAAACTGAAGGCTTCCACCGATGACGTCAGCCGGAGGAATCATTCTTCCAACTTCAGCCGATCGCAAAACGACAAGTTTTGCTACTCGCATCTACCGATGACGTTAGCCGGATGAATCATCCATCCAGCCTCTGCCGATCACAGAATGACAAATACACTTACTCACATCTTCTGGTAGATAAAATACTCGACATCATCCGGTTACAAAACGACAAAAGACTTTTAACTTCATCATCCGATGGATAAAATACTCGACATCATCCGATTACAAAATGACAAATTTTCTACTTATATCTTCCGATGGCTTCCACTGAAGACATCATCCGATGACTTTACTGAAGACATCATCCGATAGACAACAGAACAACAACTCTACATCTGTCGATAGACATCATCTACCGATAGATCAAAAATACTCAATGAATTTAAATCGATTCATTGTCCATTAAACCTTCACAACTACTAACAACAGTTAAGCCGCCTCATCAGAACACCAAGTTAAGACTTGGGTGTGCTCCTCCAACCTGTCTAAACTTCATTGTGCTTAGGAAAAATACCTTCAGAAGCTTCTTCACCTACATCACAAAACTCATTTATTAGCCTAATGCTAAGTAAGCAAAGCGATAATGAAATGAAATGCTGAAGCAAAATTCCTAGACATGCAGTTTCTACTTTCACATCTCTGTTGCATATGCGTTCATTCACTGATCTGATCCCTCAATTCCATTGGGAGTGGGATCAGCTCTCCCAAAGTTATAAATCCTCTTCATCAGTTAAGGGGCGGATTACTTCCCTTAATAGCTATAATGATCCTATATTCCACTTGGGAAGTCTATCAATCTTCCCAAAGTTATAAATCCCTTCATAAATTAAGGGGTGGATTAGTTCCCTTAATAGCTTGTCTGTTGCAATCGTTACATTCCTTACCATGCCAATACATAAAAATTCATTTTCGTATTCTTTCAAAAACATGATGCATGACATACAGAAAATATTCAAGCACACACACAACCTACTGTTTTGTGATGTAGGCCCGAAGGCACATGCATACTTTACTTACCTGGTCTCCGGGAAATTGCTGGGCTGTAAGTTGCCTTAGAAGCTCACACACCTAGAGTCACAACAGAGCATCAATCAAACTCTCACTAAGCTCCACCAGGAATCAACCAGAAGTTTAAGGAAACTAGTTTGAAACCTTGATACTCGTGCATTCCCATTTATCACCAATAACCCAAACCTACTCTCACTCGCAGCATCCTAGAAATCCTCACATTGCACTCCCTCGGTCATCTAACTGCTAAAACATAAGAAAATGAGGAAATGTACCTAGGTTGAAGGAAAATCGGGCGAGGAAATCGCCCAGAGGGTTCTGCTGCAGAGCTGAAGGCTGAAAGAGAAATGGTAAGCAGGATAGTGGCGGCTACAGTGCATTAAACCAAAACCTCTTTCTTTAAATAGGTTATCCATTATAAGCTCTCAATTTACCACTATGCCCTTACTTAGTCACTCATTAACCTAATTAATATTTCCCTCAATTTTCTCCACAACATGCTTTGGTTTAATAGAACCGGGTGTTACAGATGCGTCCAAGGTTGGCTTGGGATGTGTATTAATGCAAGAAGGGAAAGTGGTGGCATACGCATCCAAGCAATTGACGAGTTATGAGCAAAACTACCCTATTCACGATCTGGAGTTAGCGGTAGTTGTTTTTGCACTGAAAGTATGGAGACACCACTTGTATGGACAATCATGTGAGGTGTTTTCAGATCACAAAAGCTTGAAGTATATATTTACTCAGAAAAAGTTAAACATGAGGCAACGGCGGTGGCTCGAATTCGTGAAAGATTATGACATCGAGATTAAATACCACCCGGGGAAAGCTAACGTGGTAGCCGATGCGTTGAGCAGGATGCCGGCTACTATACAACCGGCCTTGTCGGCCATATCAGTGCCTTTGAGGACAGAAATTCAGAGGTTCTATTTGGAGGTAGTTTCTAAGCTATCGGCAATGCTGGCAGATCTAACATTACGGCCAACCATTCTGGACTGAATTAAGGAAGACCAGAAGATCAATTCGAAGGAGATGGCCGATATAGTAAGCATGTTGCCAATGGCCTCTTCCGAGTTCAGCTATTCGGGAGATGGTGTTTTGAAGTTCAGAGATAGATAGCATGTTCCGAGAGATGAAGAGCTACGAAATGACATCTTGTCAGAAGCCCACTCATCTTCTTTCTCAATGCATCCTAGAAGCACGACGATGTATCAAGAATTAAAATTTCACTTCTGGTGGCCGAATATGAAGAATGAAGTAGCCAAATATGTGGAGTCTTGCCTGATATGTCAACAAGTCAAGGCTGAGCATCAACGACCTAGTGGAACCCTTCAGCCTCTCCAGATCCCCCAATGAAAATGGGAGAATATCACGATGGATTTTGTTGTTGGCCTTCCAAGGACGGCTAGAGGCCATAACAGCATATGGGTCATTGTAGACAGACTGACAAAGTCGGCACATTTTCTACCTGTGAAGACGACCTTCTCTATGGATCAGTATGCAGAGCTGTATATTAACGAGATTATTAAGCTGCATGGTGTTCCGGTGTCGATCGTCTCAAACCGGGATCCTAGATTCACCTCCAGGTTTTGGAGAAGCTTGCAAAACTCCTTGGGCACCAAGTTAAACTTCAGCACTGCATTTCATCCACAGACAGACGGACAATCCGAGAGGACGATTCAAATACTGGAGGATATGTTAAGGTCGTGCGTGCTGGAATTTCATGCCCCTTGGAGTAAGTATTTGCCGCTAGTAGAATTCGCTTATAACAATAGCTACCAGGCTACGATCGGAATGGCCCCGTATGAAGCCTTTATGGCAGAAAATACAGATCTCCATTGTGTTGGGATGAAGTTGGAGAATCAAGGCTTGTCGGCCCCGAGTTATTACAGCAGATGTCTGAGGTGATTGCTACTATCAAACAACGAATCAATACTACACCGAGTCGACAGAAAAGTTACGTGGATCGGAGAAGGAGGGACTTAGAGTTCGCTGAAGGCAATGAAGTATTCCTCAAAGTGTTGCCTTTCAAGGGTGTGGTGAGGTTCGGTAAGAAAGGGAAGCTCAGTCCAAGGTTTGTTGGGCCCTTTCCCATCTTGAAGAGAGTTGGGGGCATGGCTTACAGACTACAGTTGCCAGCGTCTATGGATAGAGTTCACAACGTCTTTCACGTTTCGATGTTGAGAAAATGTGTGCGAGATCCAACTCAGATCGTGGAACCGGTAGACGTTGATATCATGCCGACGCTGACATATGAAGAAAGGCCCATAAAGATTTTTGACTCCTCACTCAAGGTGTTGCATAACATAGTGGTCCCATTGGTGAAAGTTTTATGGCGCAATCATAACGTGAAGGAAGCCACTTAGGAAAGACAACAAGACATTAGAGCCCAATATCCAGAGCTGTTCGCTTAAGCAAATTTTGGGGACAAAATTTCTGTTAAGGTGGGTGGAATGTAACACTCGGTATTTTTGGCCATGTAATTATTCCCCAAATCATTTAGCGGGACGAATTTTATATTAATACAATGAATGTTTTAATGAATTTGTTGCAGTGTTTAAAGGAGAAACTGAATTGACGAACTAATTAACAAATTAGTTGGAAACCAATGAGGAGCAAATTAGGAAACCAATTAAGGTTGGTGGGAGGAGGCCAATGGATGGATGCCAAGTGTTCAACTTGTTGAACAAGATATGTTCTTCCTCCTACGTGAAACCCTCCTCACTTCTCTTCTCTGTTTTCTCCACTCCTCTCTGCATTCTCTCTTCCAGACGACAAATGACCATTGAAGCTCCTCTGATCTCCTCAGTTTCTTTCTATTTCTCTGCCTAAGGTAAGTATCTACTAAGGCTAACGTGTTTGGACAAGTCAAAACGTTAGTTTGCTGAAGTTTAAGGTTAATGTCCGATTGATCATGATTTAGGTTCGTGAATCGCCGAGGACATTTACACGAATAAAGCTTGCAACTTCACGGACAACAGGTAAGTTCATACACGTAGGTTGGCCCTTAAGGCCCTACATCATGGAGATACTAGGCTAACAATGTCATCGGGATTGTCGTTGGGTAGTTAGGTCGATGATTCGGCCATAAGTAAGTTTAATGCCATGCTCATTGCATGGTTTAGATTTTCTGTTATTTATGTGCGTTTTGAACTATTTTTTTTCAGTATGTTAAGTCTATGCACAATGAATGTTCATGCATACACGTTTTTCCCAAAAGTCATGCAAATATTTTCTGTACACGGTTTCAAGTTAAGAAATATAAAATTCTGAATGTAATGTATTGGTTAAGTGTGGGATGGGGACTGGCATTTTGTTCTGTATTACTGTATTGTATCTCTGTAATGCGCCTGAAAGTGCATTGTGCTTGAAAGCGCACCCTCTGCTGTGCCAGTTCCTCTATAAGCCCCACTTATACCCCCCTGACAAAGAAACGTAATATAATGTAATGTCACTGTATTTCGAAAGTTCATGCATAGCATATGCACTACTGTATTTTTATGTTCTTACTGAGTATTAGGCTCATAGTTGAACTCCTTGATGTAGGTACAGATCCTGTGGATAAGGATTTTGAGCCTCAAGCCGACAAATAGGTGGTTGGTGGCTCGAGCTTTGGGGGGGTTGTGGCAACTAGACACATTTCTGACCCGAGAGAGTGAAGTTTAAAAGTGAAGTTCGTGTGTGTAGATTTTTGAGTTTATGTTTTTAAAACTCTTGTTTGGTGAATTCTTGAAGTGTATGTCAAGTTCTGTATAGCTTCTGAGATTTTAAAAACGGTGTATAGACTCTGTGTTTAAGTTTTTAAACCTCTGTATTTGACAGTTGTATATATATTTTGAAACATTTTGGAACTGTTTGGAGTTTTCCCTTTTAGGTTGTGCATGGATTGTCTCAAGTTTTTGAGCTATCCATGCAGTTTGATTTCTTGAATTCTGTCATGTTTTCCAACTTCTGTCGTGTTTTCTAACACGTTTAAAACTATGTTTTGAATCGGGTTCTAGGGGTTTAAAGCTTTCTGTGTCAAATGATGTAAATCGTCAAACAGAGAGGTAGCCGATCGATCGCCTGGGGTAACCGATCGATCGGCAGTGTATATATGCCTTTCGAGTTATTTCTAAGTCTCTCTATTCCATTCAGTCAAATTTGTCGACCGAATGATGTAGATATTAATTTCAGAGACTTAGTCTGTCGACTAAGGCTATGTGTTATCGTCCAAAGTTGTGGGCGATAACGTCGTCCAAAACTTGTCGTCCAGACCTGTTGTCCAAGGTTACTTCGACCGAAACTCAGTTTTACCACTCTTTTGCACTTCGATCGATTTCATCCCGAGGTCACTTCGACCGATTTTGCTGTGGGTCATAGCGATAACGTCATCCATTTTTGTCGTCCACGGCTTCTGTCGTCCATAGTTTCTGTCGTCCACTTCTGTCGTCCACGACTTCTGTCGTCCACGGTTTTGTCGTCCATAGTTTCTGTCGTCCACGACTTCTGTTATCAGTTTCTGTCGTCCACAGCCTCTATTGTTTTATGTCTTTTCATTTCTTCCTATCTTCCTGTTTTTCTTCTGCCATTTATTTCTGAAGTCCGACTTTTAATATGTAACGACCCCTCATCCCAGCAAGATATTGTCCGCTCCGGGGATTGGGCCGCAGCCCAATATCGTCCCCTCACGGCTTTGTTTGGCGAGGACTTCCCAGTCGGTCACCCAACCTGGTACTACTCTCGCCGAAGCACGCTTAACTTCGGAGTTCTTATGGGATCCGTTGCCAATTGTGCTCCAAAACGCGTCTTGCTATTTTTAGGGAGGGTTCTGTCGTCCATAGTTTCTGTCGTCCATAGTTTCTGTCGTCCACGACTTCTGTCGTCCATAGTTTCTGTCGTCCATAGTTTCTGTCGTCCATAGTTTCTGTCGTCCATAGTTTCTGTCGTCCATAGTTTCTGTCGTCCACGACTTCTGTCGTCCATAGTTTCTGTCGTCCACGACTTCTGTCGTCCATAGTTTCTGTCGTCCACGACTTCTGTCGTCCACGACTTCTGTCGTCCATAGTTTCTGTCGTCCACGACTTCTGTCGTCCATAGTTTCTGTCGTCCACGACTTCTGTCGTCCATAGTTTCTGTCGTCCATAGTTTCTGTCGTCCATAGTTTCTGTCGTCCATAGTTTCTGTCGTCCATAGTTTCTGTCGTCCATAGTTTCTGTCGTCCATAGTTTCTGTCGTCCATAGTTTCTGTCGTCCACGACTTCTGTCGTCCATAGTTTCTGTCGTCCACGACTTCTGTCGTCCATAGTTTCTGTCGTCCACGACTTCTGTCGTCCATAGTTTCTGTCGTCCACGACTTCTGTCGTCCATAGTTTCTGTCGTCCACGACTTCTGTCGTCCATAGTTTCTGTCGTCCATAGTTTCTGTCGTCCACGACTTCTGTCGTCCACGACTTCTGTCGTCCATAGTTTCTGTCGTCCACGACTTCTGTCGTCCATAGTTTCTGTCGTCCACGACTTCTGTCGTCCACGACTTCTGTCGTCCATAGTTTCTGTCGTCCACGACTTCTGTCGTCCATAGTTTCTGTCGTCCACGACTTCTGTCGTCCATAGTTTCTGTCGTCCATAGTTTCTGTCGTCCATAGTTTCTGTCGTCCACGACTTCTGTCGTCCATAGTTTCTGTCGTCCACGACTTCTGTCGTCCACGACTTCTGTCGTCCATAGTTTCTGTCGTCCATAGTTTCTGTCGTCCACGACTTCTGTCGTCCATAGTTTCTGTCGTCCACGACTTCTGTCGTCCATAGTTTCTGTCGTCCATAGTTTCTGTCGTCCACGACTTCTGTCGTCCATAGTTTCTGTCGTCCATAGTTTCTGTCGTCCACGACTTCTGTCGTCCATAGTTTCTGTCGTCCATAGTTTCTGTCGTCCATAGTTTCTGTCGTCCACGACTTCTGTCGTCCATAGTTTCTGTCGTCCACGACTTCTGTCGTCCATAGTTTCTGTCGTCCATAGTTTCTGTCGTCCACGACTTCTGTCGTCCATAGTTTCTGTCGTCCATAGTTTCTGTCGTCCATAGTTTCTGTCGTCCATAGTTTCTGTCGTCCATAGTTTCTGTCGTCCATAGTTTCTGTCGTCCATAGTTTCTGTCGTCCATAGTTTCTGTCGTCCATAGTTTCTGTCGTCCACGACTTCTGTCGTCCATAGTTTCTGTCGTCCACGACTTCTGTCGTCCATAGTTTCTGTCGTCCACGACTTCTGTCGTCCATAGTTTCTGTCGTCCATAGTTTCTGTCGTCCATAGTTTCTGTCGTCCATAGTTTCTGTCGTCCAAGCACGCTAACTTCGGAGTTCTTATGGGATCCGTTGCCAATTGTGCTCCAAAACGCGTCTTGCTATTTTTAGGGAGGGATCTCTTACATATGTTTCATTTCCACATACTTCCCCAAGCGCTGTGGGTTCGTAACGGCCCCTGCTTCAACGGGAGAACCCTCCGGCCCAGGTCAGCCCCAGGATCCGCGGAGAATGGGTGGTCCCAAACATGCGTTGAAAGACGGGTCGTCACAATCACCCCCCCTCGGGGGCCCAACGTCCTCGTTGGCCACAATTCCGGTTGGGTACAGGCTCTGATACCATTTGTAACGACCCCTCATCCCAGCAAGATATTGTCCGCTCCGGGGATTGGGCCGCAGCCCAATATCGTCCCCTCACGGCTTTGTTTGGCGAGGACTTCCCAGTCGGTCACCCAACCTGGTACTACTCTCGCCGAAGCACGCTTAACTTCGGAGTTCTTATGGGATCCGTTGCCAATTGTGCTCCAAAACGCGTCTTGCTATTTTTAGGGAGGGATCTCTTACATATGTTTCATTTCCACATACTTCCCCAAGCGCTGTGGGTTCGTAACGGCCCCTGCTTCAACGGGAGAACCCTCCGGCCCAGGTCAGCCCCAGGATCCGCGGAGCTTTACCCACCTCTGGCCCAGGTCAGCCCCAGGATCCGCGGAGAATGGGTGGTCCCAAACATGCGTTGAAAGACGGGTCGTCACATAATATGTCTTCCAATCTTCAACACCAGAGAAGGTTTTCTCTCTGAGAGCTCTCTGTTAAGTTTTAAAGGTTCAATGTTCAAGAAAAAAAAAGGTACCACGTTTTAAAATGTCTAGAGTGATGGCTCGCCGGCCCTGATCAGGCCGGGAGTCGTCACATTAATGTTTGATATTCTCCTTAAAATAGAATTTCTTTATATGATCCTAGCTTATATCGCACGGTTGTTGAGAGTTTAGGTTAGTTTACTATCACTCATCCAAATATTACATATAACGTTTCCATTGTTGGTCAATTTGTTATTTCACTTACTACATTTTATTATGTTGTTGTACTTCGCATTTTAAAATATCTTCGAGGCACCTAGTTTCAAAGCCTTCTTTTTTCATTTTTAGAGATGTATGTCTACTTTGATGCTAAATGGGCTACTGATCCTATAGATTATATAAGTCAACCATTGGATTTTGTATTTTTCAGGGCTATTCGTTTATTTCTTCGAAAATCAAAAAGAAGAATAGTGTTTCTAGATCTTATATTATATCTTTATTTTATATTAATGACAATTCAGTATTTTCTAATTATTAATTAGTTGTAACTTTATTCTAACGTATTTTTCTTTATTTTTCATAAGCTTTCAATGAGAAACTCTAGCACGCTTTTTTTTCTCAGTTTCATTTGTTGGATTTTCACAAAAAAAAAGAGTATAATTACGTACTTGCATTTTACTCCCAAGTTCATGGACAATATACACTTTACCCATAATAAAATTAAAATTACAATAATTAAAGACGGTGAACTAGGTTCTTTAAACTTTTTCGTGTGATTAAAAAACTTTAACGTCTTTTACCTCTAATTACAAATTTCTCTCTCAATTGAATTATCTAAGTCAAATACGCAAGCAATAATGAAAGCAAGTAAGAGAGTAAGGGAAGGAAGTGTGCAAATTATTTGTTAACATGGTTCAGCCAATCTTGCCCACATTCGTGCTCAAAGACTTTTTATTAAGATTCCTTCCAGTATAACTTTTTTAGTTACAACCGATTAAATCTTCTAAGTATCAATCAAACCTTACACCAACGTTTAACTATTGTCGCCCTTTAATTGTTCCACAATCAACAAACTGGCGGTTGAAGATTTAAGCACAAATGGAATAACACTCTCAAATGTATACTGTAACGCCCCAATTTAAAAATCCCAAATTTGAAACCCTAATTTGGAAAACCCTAGAATTTTTCCCAAATTGATTTTTGAAATCGAGCGTTAAATCAAAATTTTAAAATTTAAAACATATTAATTGAAAACTTAAATATCACGGAAGCTTTGATAATTAATTTGTCAAAATCTTGAAACCATCGTATAATTAAAAATTATTTATGAGACTTTATTAAATGATAAAAATTAAACATAATTATTCAAAACTTTAAATTGAAATAAAACTTTAAATATCGTTTGAAAAACTAAAGCATACTAATTTAAATCATTTTCTTCGAATTGATCAATATCTTCTTCCTCTGTATGCTCGCTTGCCCCTGAAGGGTTCTCAATTGCAGCTAGTTCTTCCTCAGATAAAAATTCACCTACATCACAAGTTAAAACAAAACTGTAAGAAAATCTCAGTAAGTGGAAATACGTGCAAGTAACAAAACTTTTACTTTTACTTTTACTTTTACTGAATCCTGTTAACAGTTGCATACTGGTTGAAAATTCAACCTTCTTTTAAGACTTAGCCATCTCATTGTCGTTCAGGCTTCGTCATCTTTTACTTTTAATTTTAACGATCAAGCTCACCATCTCACTGTCGTTCAGGCTTTTGCTATCACGTTAAAACATATGCTCAAGCTCACCATCTCACTGTCGTTCAGGCTTTTGCTGTCGCATTTTCCATCAATTGCCTTTTACTTTTTCATACACATGCAAATAACCTATCTATTTTATCTTTTAGACTATTCTATGTCGATATTATAACATACGTGCTCAATCATTGAAAACGTGTGACTGAAAAATAAAATAATATATATATATATATATATATATCTTGCAATGTAGGGCCGTAGCCAAAACTTTGTATTTCACTTACTTGGATTCCGAGCAATTAACGTTTATCGAGATTTTTCAAAAATTTCCAGAATAATATCTTGCTCAATTCGAATATCACTATTAGACTCCCACTTAATTTATTCCAACTTTAAAAGAATTTAGACAGAAATTCCTCACCGATTAAACCTCCGATTGGTCCGGTTCGATTTGGGTCAAAAATTGGTTTGGGTTCGGTTCGGGTCGGGTGAACAGTACCGGGTCGGTTCAGGTCAATCAGCTGGGCCGGTTCTAGTCAACTGGGCCGGTTTGGTCCTGACTACTTAATTGAACTGGTTCAGTTTGGTTGTTGGACCAGTTCAGGTTTTTAAACAAAACCCGAACCCCTTCTTCTTCGTGCATTCTGTCGAAGGAAAAGAGAGGATGAGTGAGAGTCAGACAGAGAGGGAAGGAGAGCACGACAGAGAGAAAAACGGTGAGAGAGAGAGAGAGAGCTTACTCCGATGGGTCGTCGTCGGAGTTCAAGCGAGCCTCGTCGGAGCTCGGTGGCCAGAGAATAAAGCTTTGTCGGAACTCTTGCTACGGTGGTCAGAGCTGCGAGCTGAGGTAAGTTTTCCGATTGAAAACTCGAGAGGGAGAGGAGAGCTTACGTGTGAGTTTTCTCCTCCACCGAAAGCCACAATTTATAGAAGGGGGTTCACCTCTCGCCTCTCCAAGAAATCTGATTTTGATCGGATTTTTCGAGTTGTAGAATAATCAGCTCAGATTTTTCCGCGGTTTCCTTTTGATCTCCATTCGACTTTGTCACCTTACCAGACCAAGTTCATGCCAGATTTATTGCTGAGAATCAGCCATCCGATTCCCAAATCGGTTTTCTCTGGTTGATTACACGAGAAATGCCAGATTTTCAGACGAGTGAAATCTGAACACTTCTCCTTGAAGGGTAGAGATTCATTTTGAATTAAATTTGGATATTATCTGATTTGTGGATTAAGCTATAATTGTGGAGATTTGCCCTAATTGGTTGCTAATTAGGGTTTGATAAAAATAAATTGGGGACCCTAATTCAGTTTGATTTGGGGAAAAATATTGATGTGTTACAATCTATCCTCCTTAAAAGAAATTTCGTCCTCGAAATTTAATTACACGAATAACTCGAGTAAATCTTTCTCAAGCCCTATTCTCTTCCTCAAGTTGTTTCCTCAATGTTTTTATTTCTTCGTAAAATCCTGACAAGCAAAACATTCTTATTCCTTAATTCTCTTTCTTCTTATTTCTTCTTACATATCCAATATCATTAATCCTCGTATCATCCTCGAGTTTGTAAGTTAGACACACTAAGCTTTCACTGTGTCACACTAATTTTATAACTGTATTTGTTTATTTCTAAATATTCTCATCCATATACTTAAGCTTCTTTTATCTTGTCAAAAATTAGTTTTAACTCCTACTAATCATTAAACCTCTCTCTCAAAAATTAATGTTGATTTAATAGTTGCGATTCTTAAATATTCAATTGTCATCTAAATTTAATATCGACCTAATGTCTAATTTCTTAAATTTTTAATTTTTTTTAGGTTTATGAATATTTCTCCATTATACTATTCAATCTCGATTTCTAGTAATCTAACGTCAAATTTCTAAAATCATACATAATATCATCAAGTTTCACTATAAACTTACAATTCTAATAAAATCTAACGTACACGTTTTTCTTTAGCAAGATTTATTCTAAGTTGTGTACTCAATGTAAATTACATAATTAAGACTCCCGAATTTGTATATTTCTTTTACTCTTTTATATCCTCAAAATTTAATAGTTGATCAATAAAATATAAACTATAAATTTTCTTGAGCAAGGAGAGTCCTAAGTTGAATATATATAAATTTCATACCTATAAACCTCAATGTCATTTGATCAACTACAACATCAAAATATCCTCAAATTTTAATAATTATTTAAGGAAAGTTTCACCTCTGAATTTCTTGAGCAATGTTTATTTTAATTAAATACCTAAATATAAATTTCATATTTAAGACCTTAATTATATCCTCAATCAATTATATTCTCAAAATTTAATTATTCATGGCGATAAGTATAACTCCCATGTTTACAGTTATAATGATCTCTCTATATATCCTCGAGTTCATTCCAATCAACTACATCCTCAAAGTTTAATTAGTTACCGACTACAATATCATCCTTATAATTCCTCAAATAATAACCGTTCTTACTACACACTTGAATGTAAATCTCGTTCACTGCATTCAATTTGATCAACTATAGCCTCAATTATTTATCAAGTTTTTATCTAATTCATATGTCTCCAAATTAAATAAATTATGCACTTGAACACATAATTTATTCCTAGATTCATCGACTTTACTTCAATAAATTAAAATCTCAAAATTTTAAAGTCATTAATTATAACTTCATATCTATGTTCAATCGAACATAGAATTATTCTAAATCATTAATTCTATATCCTCAAGAGTGTTTAAAAATTTCTCCACTAAATGTAACTTTCCTAGATTTCTCTAACAATAATTATTTCAGATCAACACCCACATCTGTATTTTGAACATAAGGTTCTCAACTTTTCTTTAATAGATTACATTCCTCAAGATGTACTAATTTCTTAAATAAAGTTCAATCTCCACACATTTTTTTTTATTCAAGTAACACTAAATACTTATGAGGTAAATTTTCTAATCTTAAATCCTCAACTTCAATCTAATTAATTTAATTCTAAAATTTATCAAATAGAATTATTAATACTTTTTAAAATTAGACTAAATATTCAAATATATGATCCTCATTACTTTCACTACTTACTGGTCACCTCTAATTTCATCAAGTTTTTCCCTATACCATGATGACCATAAATTCTCACATCATTAAATTTCTTTTTCCTTATACTCATTTACTAATGATGTCACTCATCTCTTCAAACAATGATCAATTTAGAATACCTACTTCAACATAATTTCTTAATATTATCTTGATCCCATATAATTTCCAAATTAAAATCTAATATCATTTTTAATTCTCCAAGTCCTTAAAACATAAATAACTCAATAAAATCATGTAATTTCTGAACTAAATCGTAAGGTATATTCTAGCATCTTTTGTTTCATCAATTTCTCATTGATTAACTTTAGTCACATTAATAGTTTTTTAACTCAAGTTAATCAATGAGAAATTGATTAACAGGTCACAAGCATACTTCACTTACCTGGCTCCTGGAAATTGTCTGGTTGCTAGTTACTTCGGAAATCTGCTCACCTAGGTTGACAATAGAACATCAATCAAACCTTCATTAAACTTTGCCAAGAATCAAACAAAAGTTCGAGGAATCCAGTTAGAAACTCTACTACCCGAGCATTCCCAATTATCACTAAAACCCGAACCTTCGCTCAATCTCAGCATCCTCAAAATCCTCACATTGCACTTCCTCAGGTATCTAACTGCTATATCATAAAAGAAATGAGGAAAACTTACCTAGGTTGAAGGAGAATCGGGCGAGGAAAATCGCCTAGAGAACTCGGCTGCTTGAGCTGAAAACCCGATGAGGAAAAGTATGAAATGGTGGTGGCTACAGTGCATTAAACCCAACCCTCTTTCCTTAAATACATTATCCACTTTTAATAATTTGTAATTTACTCTAATGCCCTTGTCTAGTCATACAACAACCCTACTTTAATTATAGCCTAATAAAGTGTATACCATTAATAATAAAAGAGAGCTGGTTCGATAGAATCGGGTGTTACAATCTACCCTCCTTAAAAGAATTTTGTCCTCAAAATTCAGTAGCTGAATAACTCTGGATGTTGGTCCATCATGTCTTGCTGGCGTTCCTAAGTTATTTCCTCTATATTCTGGTTGTGCCACAAGACATTCACTAGTGGAACCTCTTTGTTGCGCAACACCTTCACTGCATAATTCAAGATTCTTACTGGTTTCTCCTCATAGGTAAGGGTAGGACAAATTTCAATACTCTGCTGTTCCACAATCTGAGATGGATCTCTTATGCACTTCTTCAACATGGAAACATGGAACACATTATGGATTCCTTCCATAGAGGTTGGTAGCTGTAACTGATAGGCTGTCTTCCCAATCCTTTTCAAGATTGAGAATGGTCCAATAAACCTGGGGTTCAACTTTCCTCTCTTCCCAAATCTCACAACTCCTTTGAATGGTGATACCTTGAGAAAAACTTCATCACCTATCACAAATTCCAATTCTCTACGCCTGCAATCTGCATAACTTTTCTATCGGCTTTGAGCTGCCAAAATTCTTTGTCGGATGAGGGCAACCTTCTCAACAGTTTGTTGCACGATGTTAGGACCAAGAAACTGTGCTTCACCAACTTCATCCCAGTACAACGGTGATCTGCATTTTCGTCCATACAATGCTTCATACGGTGCCGTTCCTATTGTTGCCTGAAAACTATTATTATAGGAAAACTCCACCAATGATAAATATTTACTCCAAGATCCTTGAAAATCCAATATGCAGGCACGGAGCATATCTTCTAATGTTTGGATGGTTCTTTCGGATTGTCCATCTGTTTGAGGGTGAAAAGCTGTGCTAAAACTAAGCTGTGTTCTCATAGCCTTGTGCAAACTTTTCCAAAACTTAGAAGTGAATCTAGAGTCTCGGTCTGAAACTATAGTACTTGGAACTCCATGCAGTCTAACAACTTCATGCACATACAACTCAGCAAGCTGATCCATCGAGTAAGTCACCTTTATCGATAGGAAATGAGTTGATTTGGTTAGACGGTCAACTACCACCCAAATTGCATTGTGTCCTTTTGCTGTTTTAGGCAATCCCACAACAAAGTCCATCGTTATTTGTTCTCATTTTCATTCAGGAACTGATAAGGGTTGTAACATCCCTGCAGGTCTCTGGTGCTCAGCTTTGACCTGTTGACAAACTAGGCACAATTCCACATATTCAGCCACACTTCTTTTTATACTTGGCCACCAATAATGTTGTCTGAGATCCTTGTACATCTTTGTACTCCAAGGGTGAACAAAGAACCTGGAAGAGTGTCCTTCAGAAAGAATCTCATCTCGAAGTTCATTAATGGCAGGAACAAACCATCTATTTCTAAACTTAAGGATTCCATCGGCAGAATAGTTAAAATCTGACTTGTCTGAAGAATCCGTGCTTAACTTGTACTTGTTACGCTCTTCATCATTCGTCTGAGCTTCTTTTATTTTCTCTAGAATGGTAGGCTTCAAGGTTAAGGCTGAAAGTATAGCTGATACACTGGATACTGCTTCTAGGTTAAACCTTTAGAATTCTTACTCTAAGGCTAATGATATATTGAAAATCATAGTTGGGGTTGGTGTTGTTACTCTACTCAAAGCATCTGCCACAACATTTGCTTTGCCGGGATGATATTTAATCTCGAAATCGTAGTCCTTTACAAATTCCAACCATCGACGTTGCCTCATGTTTAGTTCTTTCTGTGTGAAAATATACTTCAGGCTCTTATGATCTGAAAATATCTCGCAAGATTGTCTATACAAGTAATGCCTCCAAATCTTAAGTGCAAATACCACTGTAGCTAGTTCTAAGTCATGTGTAGGGTAATTCTTCTCATGTGTTTTCAACTGCCTAGAGGCATAAGCTATTACCTTTCCCTCTTGCATCAAGACACAGCCAAGTCCAACCTTGGATGCATCACAGTAAATGCTAAATTTACCATCTTCAACTAGAAGGGTTAAAATTGGAGCATTGGTCAGTTTCTGTTTCAGGGTCTGAAAACTATGCTCACATTTGTCAGTCTATATATACTTCACATTTTTCCTTGTTAACTTAGTAAGGGGTGTAGCAATCTTCGAAAATCCTTCAATGAACTTCCTATAATATCCTGCTAATCCAAGAAAACTCCTGATATCTATAGCATTCCTCGGTTGGGGCCATCCCTTAACTGCTTGAACCTTAGCTGGATCGACAGATATACCATCCCCAGAGATAACATGTTCTAGAAAGTGAACTTGGTCCAACCAAAATTTACACTTAGAAAACTTGGCGTATAATTGGTGCTGTTTTAATACATCCAACACCAAGGTCAGGTGCCTAGCATGCTCATCCTTAGTACGTGGATAGATTAAAATGTCATCTATGAACACTATGACAAACTTATCCAAATACTTATGAAACACTCTATTCATGAGATCCATAAAGGCTGCTGGTGCATTTGTCAATCCAAAGGACATGATCAAAAACTCATAATGTCCATACCTTGTGCGAAAAGCAGTCTTTGGAATATCTTCAGATTTAACCTTCAACTGGTAATAACCAGATCTAAGGTCAATCTTAGAGAAAACTCTAGCACCATTAAGTTGGTCGAATAAATCATCAATCCTTGGTAATGGATACTTGTTCTTGACAGTTAACTTATTCAATTCCCTATAATCAATGCACATACGCATTGATCCATCTTTCTTTTTGACAAAAAGGACAAGTGCACCCCACGGTGAAAAGCTAGGATGTATTAACCCTTTCTCCAACAGATCCTCCAATTGCTTCTTTAATTCCTTAAGTTCAGTTGGTGTTAATCTATATGGATTTTTAGACACAGGTTCGGCGCCAGGATAAACATCTATAACAAATTCAATTTCCATATCTGGTGGTAAACCAGGAAGGTCATCTAGAAATACTTCAGGAAAGTTTTGGACAATTAAAACATTTTGAGGATTTGTTTTTCCTATAAGTTGTGTGTCTAAAACACTAGCTAAGAAGCACAAATACTCTCCATATAGGGAAGGTCTAGTGTTAATAGAAGTCATCACAGACATTTCCTTACTCTTCCTTGAAGCTTGAAAGGTATGCTTCAAACTACCAGGGGGGTGGAAGCTAACTATTCCAGTCCTACAATCAATCGTGGCGTGGCGTTTAAACAACCAGTCCATTCCTAGGATTACATCAAATCCCATTATATCCATAATAATAAGATCAGCAGGTAGACTTACATTCCCTACTAACACATCACTGTCAAGTATCACTTGGTTAGAGTGCATGCGTTCACCAGAGGGTAATGCAACATTAAACACATGTGTGGAAGGGGTGAACTGTACATCTAACTTAACAGCAAATGCAGATGCTATAAACGAATGCGTTGCACCAGAGTCTATTAAAGTAAAAGCAGGTACAGAGTTGATCAATATAGTACCTAACACCACAGCAGGCTGGTCTTTATTCCCCGACTCCATCGTGGAGAATATCCTCGGTTTAATCATAGCAGGGCCACTCTTAGGAACTGGACAGTCTCTACTAATATGGCCGACCTTGTTACAATTGTAGCATCTGGTGATCCTAGGCTTCGAGCATTCTTTGAATGTGTGTCCAACCTTCTCACAGTTGAAACACTTCCCAAATCTCAATCTGCATTCGCCCGGGTGGTTCTTCAAACTCTTAGGACACTGGGAAAATTTCCTGATATTCTGTACCTTCCCTCCTGTTCCTTGACTACTATGGCCTTCACTTGGCCTCTTCGTTCCCTTTTGATGGTGTGGCTGGACCGACTTTTGTGGGACCTCTTTTGGTCCAGCACACTTCCTTTCGGCTTCTTCCACTTCCAGAGCAGTGGACACAACCTCACTGAATGACAAGCCCTTAATACCACAAAATTTAACTCCTCGGTAAATTTCTGGCTTCAGTCCATGCACAAATTTGAATACCTTATCCTCGTCCCTGTGAGCAAAATGTCCAGCAAACCTGGACATGGACTCGAACTGCCTACTGTACTCGGCCACAGACCCTGTCTGCTTCAAGTTTAGAAATTCCAACTTCTTTGCAGTTTGGACAGTACTATTGAAATACTTCTCGTAGAAAATGTCTTTGAATTGCGACCAAGGCATCGCCAAGACATCAGTGGTGGTCTCTATTGTTTCCCACCAGAGTTGAGCTTCACCAGCCAAGTGAAATGTCGCCAACGTGACCTTGTCTCCTTCTCCTATGTTGGCACACCTAAACATACTTTCAATCTTCCTAAGCCACCCTTCAGCAATAACTGGATCAGATGACTGTCCATGAAACGTGGGTGGTCTTAGTCTCCTGAATCTATCTCCAGAATGTTCATTGCTAGAACCCGAGTTGGCACTTCCTTGCACCTCTCGGTTCAACAGTACTCCTAGTTGGTAAGACTGTTGGCGCACTAAATCAGTTTGATGTCGCACTAAATCTGTCAGCTGCCTAATCACACTAGGCTCCTCTTCACTTCTCACATTTGGTATTTCTCTTGGCACTCTAGGTCTCCCTGGGCGTCTGGCCAATTCCTGCACAGGGTTAATTACACTCTTAAATATCTATCAACTAAGGTTAACATAAACACTTACAGTTGTTGAAGTACTTCCATGCAACGATTGGCACTGATGAGTAATCTTTTGAACGGTTTAACTGAATGTCTCTGATACCATACTGTAACGCCCCGAGTTTTCTGAACCCGATTTGTTACTCATAAACCCGAACATAACTAAGAAACTTTGGACCAAATTTAAAACTTCGCTCGAAAGTCAAAATTTGACATTTTCTAAAACCTCAAAGCATTTAAAGACTTGCAGCGGAATTCATTTGAGCAAAAATAGAGTTAAATAAAACTTTAGAACAATGCTTGAATAATCAGTTAGGATGTTAAGGAATAATCGGTCAAAAGAAAAAAAAAATAAATCGCGGAATACTTTAAAAGTTGCATAGGTCAAACGCATCTGCCGCTGAACAAAGTCAACGGAAGAGGCTGATACAGATAACAGAAGGCTCCTTCCGGTGACAAAACGACAAAACTTCCGCTTCATCTTCCGGTAAGTCTAATACACGACATCCACCGGTCACTAAACGACAAGACTTCTACTACAGTCTTCCGATTAGTTTAATACTCTACATCCATCGGTCATAAGACGACAAAAGTCTTCCTATATCTTCCGATGACGTCAGTCGGATGATTCCTGCATCCGATCGACTTTATCTTACATCTACCGGTGACGTCAGTCGGATGATCCCCTTCATCCAGCTTCTGCCGATCGCTAAACGACAAATTACCAATTTATCATCCGATAGACATCGTCTTCTGATAGACTATATCATCCGATAGACTAAATCTATCGGCAGACAAAACACTTAACGTCCACCGGTGAACTTCATCCACCGATGGTTGAACTTACAGATTTCACTCAAAACATTTAAAAACAACCTGGCCCTAAGAAACATCTGAAATCCAACAATTGACCATTTGACACCAACAACATTCAAATCACGTTTTTCCTTGACAAAGAAGAAAATCCCAAAGGTGTTAAAACATCAGATGACTACTGTCATTAAAACTACTACGGTCATAAAACTCTCAACATACTTAAGTTGAAACATCGTCAACTAAACCTTCACACCAACTGACACCAGTTAAACCGCCCCATCAACTGCCAGATTGTTGCAAAGTTGCACTCCTCCAACCAGTCAAGTCCTCAGCTAACTCAGTAAACACACCTGCTGTCGCTTCTTTACCTACATCACAAAACTCATCTATTAGCCTAATGCTAAGTAAGTAAAGCAATAATGTAATGTAATACTGAAACATAAATTACTAGATATGCAGTTTCTACTTTCTCATCTCAGTTGCATATACATCGTTCTGATGTGATCCCCCTGTGAAATTGGGAGTTAGATCACTCCTCCCAAAGTATAAATATCCACTGACTCATTAAGGGGCAAATTACTTCCCTTAACAGTAAATCTGATTCACATAGCTGTTTCTGATCCCCCTGTTCGATGGGAAGCGGATCAAGTTTCCCAAAGTCTAAATATCCACTGTCTCATTAAGGGGCAGATTACTTCCCTTAACAGTAAATCTGATTCACATAGCTGTTTCATTATGTTCATTCCTTACCATGCCAACATGCATTCAAATTCAT
The DNA here is from genome assembly GCA_022432975.1 of Begonia masoniana. Lineage (NCBI taxonomy): Eukaryota > Viridiplantae > Streptophyta > Magnoliopsida > Cucurbitales > Begoniaceae > Begonia > Begonia masoniana. The sequence continues at coordinate 14,138,100 of CM039503.1, read as the reverse complement.
TTTCGTATACTTTTAAAATATGATGCATGACATACTAACACATTCAAGTAAACAAAATCCTAATGTTTTGTGATGTAGGCCCGAAGGCACAAGCATACTTCACTTACCTGGCTCCTGGAAATTGTCTGGTTGCTAGTTACTTCAGAAATCTGCTCACCTAGGTTGACAACAGAACATCAATCAAACCTTCATTAAACTTTGCCAAGAATCAAACAAAAGTTCGAGGAATCCAATTAGAAACTCTACTACCCGAGCATTCTCATTTATCACTCAAAACCCAAACCTTCGCTCAATCTCAGCATCCTCAAAATCCTCACATTGCACTCCCTCAGGTATCTAACCGCTATATCATAAAAGAAATGAGGAAAATTTACCTGGGTTGAAGGAGAATCGGGCGAGGAGAACTTGGCAGCTTGAGCTGAAAACCCGAAGAGGAAAAGTATGAAATGGTGGTGGATACAGTGCATTAAACCCAACCCTCTTTCCTTAAATACGTTATCCACTTTTTTAAAATTTGTAATTTACTCTAATGCCCTTGTCTAGTCATACAACAACTCTACTTTAATTATTGCATAATAAAGTGTATACCATTAATAATAAAAGAGAGCTGGTTCGATAGAATCAGGTGTTACACGTGAGCAAACAGAGTAGTCTACAGAATCGTTTTATAAACCTTGTTTCTCTGATACCATTTTGTAACGCCCCAATTTAAAAATCCTCAATTTGAAACCATAATTTGAAAAACCCTAGAATTTTTCCCAAATTGATTTTTGAAATCGAGCGTTAAATCAAAACTTTAAAATTTAAAACATATTAATTGAAAACTTAAATATCACGGAAGCTTTGATAATTAATTTGTCAAAATCTTGAAACCATCGCATAATTAAAAATCATTTATGAGACTTTATTAAATGATAAAAATTAAACATAATTATTCAAAACCTTAATTGAAATAAAACTTTAAATATCGTTTGAAAAACTAAAGCAAACTAATTTAAATCATTTTCTTCGAACTGATCAATATCTTCTTCCTCTGTATGCTCGCTTGCCCTTGGAGGGTTCTTATTTGCAGCTAGTTCTTCCTCAGATAAAAACTCACCTACATCACAAGTTAAAACAAAACTGTGAGAAAATCTCAGTAAAGGGAAATACGTGCAAGTAACAAAACTTTTACTTTTACTTTTACTTTTACCAAATCATGTTAACAGTTGCATACTGGTTGAAAATTCAACCTTCTTTTAAGACTTAGTCATCTCATTGTCGTTCAGGCTTCGTCATCCTTTGCTTTTAATTTTAACGATCAAGCTCACCATCTCACTGTCGTTCAGGCTTTTGCTATCACATTAAAACATATGTTCAATCTCACAATCTTATTGTCGTTCAGGTTTTTGCTATTGCATTTTCCGTCAATTCCCTTTTACTTTTTTATACACATGCAAATAACCTATCCATTTTATCTTTTAAACTATTCTATGTCGATATTATAACATACGTGCTCAATCATAGAAAACGTGTTAAAATAATTATAATATATATATATATATCTTGCGATGTAGGGCCATAGCCAAAACTTTGTATTTCACTTACTTGGATTCCGAGCAATTAATAATGTTTATCGGGATTTTCCAAAATTTTCCAGAATAATATCCTGCTCAATTCGAATATCACTATTAGACTCCCACTTAATTTATTCCAACTTTAAAAGAATTTAGATAGAAATTCCTTACCGGTTAAACCTCTGATTGGTCCGGTTCGATTCGGGTCAAAAATTGGTTTGGGTTCGGTTTGGGTCGGGTGAACAGTACCGGGTCGGTTCGGGTCGGTCAACTGGGCCGGTTCTAGTCAACTGGGCCAGTTTGGTCTGGACTGCTTAATTGAACCGGTTCAGTTTGGTTGTTGGACCAGTTCAGGTTTTTAAACAAAACCCGAACCCCTTCTTCTTTGTGCATTCTGTCGAAGGAAAAGTGAGGATGAGTGACAGTCAGACAAAGAGGGAAGGAGAGAACGGCAGAGGGAAAAACAGAGAGAGAGAGAGCTTACTCCGATGGGTCGTCGTCGAAGTTCAAGCGAGCCTCGTCGGAGTTCGGCGGCCAAAGAATAAAGCTTCGTCGGAACTCTTGCTACGGTGGTCGGAGCTGCGAGCTGAGGTAAGTTTTTCGATTGAAAACTCGAGAGGGAGAGGATAGCTTCAGTTTGAGTTTCCTCCTCCACCGAAAGCCACAATTTATAGAAGGGGGTTCACCCCGCGCCTCTCCAAGAAATCCGATTTTGATCAGATTTTTCGAGTTGCAGAATAATCAGCTCAGATTTTTCCGTGGTTTCCTTTTGATCTCCATTCGAACTTGGTCACCTTATGTAACGCCTCGAGTTTTCTGAACCCGGTTTGTTACTCATAAATCAGAACATAACTAAGAAAAATTTCGGACCAAATTTAAAATTTCACTTGAAAGTCAAAACTCGATGTTCACTGAAACCACAACGTTACAATTCACAGCGGAAAAATCATTTGAAAACAAGCAGAGATTAAACGGGGTTGTAAATCAATATTTGGAAATATCAATTGAAATAGTAGGAATTGGTTCGACCAAGACTTAGGCGTGGAAACGTGAAAATTATAAAAGGTCAAACGCATCTGCCGCTAGACGAGGTCAACAAAAAGAAATAAACTGAAGACTTCCACCGATGACGTCAGCTGGAAGAATCACTCTTCCAACTTTAGCCGATGATGTCAGCCGGAAGAATCACTCTTCCAACTTCAGCCGATCGTAAAACGACAAGTTTTGCTACTCGCATCTACCGATGACGTCAGCCGGATGATTCGTTCATCCAGCCTCTGCCGATCACAAGACGACAAATCTTCTACTACATCATCCGATAGATTTAATACCCGACATCCACCGATTACTAAACGACAAAACTTCTACTACATCATCCGATAACTTTACTGAAGACATCTGCCGATAGACTTTATCTACCGATAGATCAAAAATACTCAACGAAAACAGCATAGCAACATTTTCACTCTAACAAAGAAAACTCCGACTACCAAAGAAATTTGAGCATTTTACTAAAAATCGTTCAAACTATTTAAATGCAACAGAGTATCATTATCAGAAAAGTCTCAAATTGAATTCAAACATCAAAACTATCACTGTCATGGCAACTCGCAACATACTTAAATTGAATCACATAGTTCACTAAACCTTCTCATCCACTGACACCAGTTAAACCGCCCTATCAGTTGCCAGATTGTTACATAGATGCACTCCTCCAACCAGATTAGTCCTCAGCAAACTCAGTGAACACACTTGCTGTCACTTCTTCACCTACATCACAAAACTCATCTATTAGCCTAATGCTAAGTAAGTAAAGCAGTAATGAAATGAAATGCTGAAATATGAATTCCTAAACATGCAATTTCTACTTTCTCATCTCAGCTGTTCATGCATCGTTTCTTTTCAGATCCCCCTGTGAAATTGGGAGTTGGATCAACTCTCCCAAAGTATAAATATCCACTGACTCATTAAGGGGCAGATTAATTCCCTTAACAGTAAATCTGATTCACATAGCTGTTTCATTATGTTCATTCCTTACCATGCCAACATGCATTCAAATTCATTTTCGTATACTTTTAAAACATGATGCATAACATACAGACACATTCAAATAAACATAATCCTAATGTTTTGTGATGTAAGCCCGAAGGCACAAGCAAACTTCACTTACCTGGTCTCCTGGAAATTGCTCGGCTATAAGCTACCTTAGAAGTTCGCTCACCTAAGTTCATAACAGAACATCAATCAAACCTTCGCTAAACTTCACCAAAAATTAACCAGAGGAACAAGGAAACCAGTTTGGAACTCTACTGCTTGCACATTCCCATTTATTCCCAAAGAACCCGAACCTACTTTCATCAACAGCATCTTTGCAATCCTCACATTGTACTCCCTCAGTTATCTAACTGCTAAAACGCAAGAGAATGAGGAAAAACGTATCTAAGTTAAAAGAGAATCGAGTAAGAAAATCGCCTAGAAAGCTTTGCTGCTTGAGCTGAAAACCGAGAGAGGAGAGTAGGGAAAGAGTGGCGGCTACAATGCATTTAATCACAAAGCCCCTTCCTTAAATAAGTTATCTATTATAAGTTCTCAATTTACCACTATGCCCTTACTTAGTCACTCATTAACCTAATTAATACTTTTCTAAATTTTCTCCACAACATGCTTACTATTAAGTAACAGATTAGAAATTGATTTAATAGAACCGGGTGCTACACCTTACCAGACCAAGTTCATGCTGGATTTATTGCTGAGAATCAGCCATCCGTTTCCCAAATTGGATTTCTCTGGTTGATTGCACGAGAAATGCCAGATTTTCAGAGGAGTGAAATCTGAACACTTCTCCTTGAAGGGTCCAGATTCATTTTGAATTAAATTTTGATATTATCTGATTTGTGGATTAAGCTATAATTGTGGAGATTTTCCCTAATTGGTTGCTAATTAGGGTTTGATAAAAAAAATGGGGACCCTAATTAAGTTTGATATGGGGAAAAATATTGATGTGTTACATATATGATCTGAAGTGTACGAGTTAGAGAGATTACGTTTTTTAGCTTGAGAAAATAAGGCTCAAATGTAAGCAAATAATTGGACAACACTTCGCCTTAAAATCATACATTAAGATGCACATCGGAGTGGGCTTCTATTTATAGACATCTCAAAAATCGTGAGTTCAGAGTGCCCTCTAGTATTCTTCGAGCATATGTCTATTAGAGACATTAATGAGGCAATGGGCTTTCACAAATTAAGTCAGAGGCTACCACACCGACCGTTTACAATCCTTGATCGGGTGTTCGCATAAGCATTAATTTGAATTTCTAGTGTAACACCCGAGGATTTTTCCTCAACGAGTGTTGCTTTAGTTGCTTTAAATTTAATTAATTTACGTTATGTTAGTTATTGAGTTAATTAATTATGCTCGGAAGTTTCGGTGGAGGTGTTAGACCGAGAGTGAGGTGAGAGATATTAACGGATTAGTTAGTTTAAAAACGTGAGGGTGATTTAGTAATTAGTTAAATAAAAATTAAATAAAACAAATAAAAATAAAATATTTTTATTAAAAAAATAAAAATAAAAACAGAATGGCGTGAGCCATTCTGTTTCCCCTTTCAGCCCGAGCTCCCGAGCGCGAACAGGGGAGAGACGAGGGAGAGGGACGACGAACGCCGGCGACTCTCGCCGTTTTCAGGCCAAACGACGGCGGCGCTTCCAGGTCTACCATTTTCGGCCCGTCTCCATGCACGAATCGACAGGTAAGGCTCGATTTTTTTGTGTGCCCTGTTTTTGCTCGGTTTATGGCCGAGGGTGTCGAGCTGCGTTGAGCTCCGATCACCGGCCCTTTTTGGTCGTTCTTGGCGTCAAATAGCCGAGCTTAACGCCGGCGATAGTTGCCGAGCATTGGTGAGCTCGGATTGTGTGAAAAATCGAGGGCTCCAATGTGGGGAATTCGGGTTTTCCTATGTAAAGCCTTAGAATCTTGTTAGTTTATGTTAATTGAGGGTGTAGGTGGTTGATTGGTGAGGATTTGAGTGTAATTTGATGGAAAATCAGAAAGGGGAAATTTTAGGGTGAAGGGCAGTTCGGGTTTTTGCCAATTTGACCTATCTAGGGTCGTTTGTTTTCAAATTTCTTTTGGCATGTTAAAATAGGTTATTAGAGGAGTACGTGGCCGCTGGAATCGTTTGATTCCGATATCCGACGCAAAAGTTACGCGCGTTTGAAGTTTGGGTCGGTTTTTACCCAACCCAAATTGGTGGCTCATTTAGTTAGGCTTTAGTTGGATTAGGCTAGAAATAATAGTTTGTGTAACGACCCCGGCCAGGAGCCGTCACGTGTTCATATTCTTTCATTAATCGTTTGCTTGACTTTTACTATTATTACATTCACTTACTATCTCTCAACAGACTTTCACATTTAACATATATTTTTTTTTAAAAAACTGGTAATTGAAACGCAGAACCATTAAGGAAGACGAACCCTCTCGTGCCCGACTTCCCACGCCTCGTCGGCTCAACCTTCACAGAGTCGAGCGACTAGACTCGGTCATTGGCTTCTTGACAATTTCGGGAAAAGAGGAGGCGTCCTCAATTCTCTTAACTTAATACCACTCGGGTTTGCATGGGTTACATGCGTTGACAACCCTCATAAATTTAGTCGTCCGGTCATCACGTGCATTACGCGTGACACGCTTAACATCGCCTAAAAGGAGACATCTTCCGGTGGGCACGTGGGTCTCGCGTGCTAAATTAAAACATCATCCGGTCGCTAATCGACAAAACACATTTTACATCTTCCGGTCGCTAAACGACAAAACACATTTTACATCTTCCGGTCGCTAAGCGACAAAACACATTTTACATCTTCCGGTCGCTAAGCGACAACACACATTTTACATCTTCCGGTCGCTAAGCGACAAAACACATTTTACATCTTCCGGTCGCTAAGCGACAAAACACATTTTACATCTTCCGGTCGCTAAGCGACAAAACACATTTTACATCTTCCGGTCGCTAAGCGACAAAACACATTTTACATCTTCCGGTCGCTAAGCGACAAAACACATTTTACATCTTCCGGTCGCTAAGCGACAAAACACATTTTACATCTTCCGGTCGCTAAGCGACAAAACACATTTTACATCTTCCGGTCGCTAAGCGACAAAACACATTTTACATCTTCCGGTCGCTAAGCGACAAAACACATTTTACATCTTCCGGTCGCTAAGCGACAAAACACATTTTACATCTTCCGGTCGCTAAGCGACAAAACACATTTTACATCTTCCGGTCGCTAAGCGACAAAACACATTTTACATCTTCCGGTCGCTAAGCGACAAAACACATTTTACATCTTCCGGTCGCTAAGCGACAAAACACATTTTACATCTTCCGGTCGCTAAGCGACAAAACACATTTTACATCTTCCGGTCGCTAAGCGACAAAACACATTTTACATCTTCCGGTCGCTAAGCGACAAAACACATTTTACATCTTCCGGTCGCTAAGCGACAAAACACATTTTACATCTTCCGGTCGCTAAGCGACAAAACACATTTTACATCTTCCGGTCGCTAAGCGACAAAACACATTTTACATCTTCCGGTCGCTAAGCGACAAAACACATTTTACATCTTCCGGTCGCTAAGCGACAAAACACATTTTACATCTTCCGGTCGCTAAGCGACAAAACACATTTTACATCTTCCGGTCGCTAAGCGACAAAACACATTTTACATCTTCCGGTCGCTAAGCGACAAAACACATTTTACATCTTCCGGTCGCTAAGCGACAAAACACATTTTACATCTTCCGGTCGCTAAGCGACAAAACACATTTTACATCTTCCGGTCGCTAAGCGACAAAACACATTTTACATCTTCCGGTCGCTAAGCGACAAAACACATTTTACATCTTCCGGTCGCTAAGCGACAAAACACATTTTACATCTTCCGGTCGCTAAGCGACAAAACACATTTTACATCTTCCGGTCGCTAAGCGACAAAACACATTTTACATCTTCCGGTCGCTAAGCGACAAAACACATTTTACATCTTCCGGTCGCTAAGCGACAAAACACATTTTACATCTTCCGGTCGCTAAGCGACAAAACACATTTTACATCTTCCGGTCGCTAAGCGACAAAACACATTTTACATCTTCCGGTCGCTAAGCGACAAAACACATTTTACATCTTCCGGTCGCTAAGCGACAAAACACATTTTACATCTTCCGGTCGCTAAGCGACAAAACACATTTTACATCTTCCGGTCGCTAAGCGACAAAACACATTTTACATCTTCCGGTCGCTAAGCGACAAAACCCTTAGCGACAAAACACATTTACATCTTCCGGTCGCTAAGCGACAACACACATTTTACATCTTCCGGTGACGTCATCTGGAAGACTAAACCATCATACAACTATCCTTCGCATCTGCGATGACGTCAGCCGGAAGACTAAACAACAAACACTACCCTTCGGCATCTGCCGATGACGTCATCCGGAAGACTAAACCATCAAACAATTAACTCTCGGCATCTGCCGATGACGTCAACCGGAAGATTGCCTCATCCAGCTTCCGTCTTACGGTAGAGAACACTAAATCATCAAATGACTCCTCCCAACAGAAAGAAAACACAACTCATTCAAAATGCATATAGCGGAAGACTTAAGCAACAGATCATTTATAAATCTATTTAATCATTCCCTGATTCAGTGATTCACTAGACAAATTCAAAGCTCCACGTTTTAAAATAATCTCATCCTACTTAAACTACCATATCCTTTAACATACTGTAACATAAGAGTCTTAACCAGGGGTCATAAATCGCCTCTCCAGCCCCGCACTGTCACCTTGAGCATCCTCCAGCAACCAGCCTTAAGCATCCTCTTTGAACATAACATCCTCACCTGAACCTTCTTCACCTACACCATAAGGTTTAACTATAAGCCTAATGCTTAGTAAGGAATGCATGCTGACAGATATACATGAGTACACAATTTAAAGAGACATAATCCATAAACCATTCTTCATTCATGTTCATCTTTATCATTTACATAACATGTATTAAGGCAGGGAACGAGGGAGGAAGACAGGGGTACATAGTCATTTGCCTATCGCGGCAGTCATACATAATCATTTGCCTATCGCGGCAATCATGATACATCACTCGGCCTCCCCAGTGGAAGAATTCGCGAGCCATACATATCATTAACTCGGCCTCCACCAGTGGGAGATTTCGCGAGTCGTACATATCATTAACTCGGCCTCCACCAGTGGGAGAATTCGCGAGACATACATAACATAGTCTTTCCCCGCTCTGCACTTAATCTTGGTTACATTTGCTTTTCATATTCTCAACTTAATCATAACAGGGACACAGTGCATAGACATAAAGTTCATAGAGAGAAGTCATATCATGAGGACAAGTAAAACATCCTGTAACTTTACATTTACTTACACAACTTCTTCATATCGTGGAAATAACATATCATAGTCAATAAGCTAACATCTCAGTGATTTCCTAATACCCTTGCGGTGTAGGGCCCTAGTGGCCGGAAATCTTAATACATTCACTTACCTGGATTCCTTAGCAATCCGAGCTTCTTTCCTTTAAACTTCTTCACCTAAAACATGTACATTACAGTAGTTAAAACAAAGTCCTAATAGTCCTAATCATAAACCATCCTAGGATCTAATAGCTAAAGTCATTCCGATTCCTCTGTTTGACACACTGCAGTCTGAAATCCGAAACTAGGTGGACAGGTTTTACCATTGATTAAATCCGAGTTGGTTACTTAAAATGCTCAGAATCGATTCGGGATGACATTTCTACTCCCAGATTTTAAAAAGTCAAAAACTACTCGGCCACTGCTAAAAATCCGAACTCAGTGCCGAGCTAAAAACAGATGTAACGACCCCTCATCCCAGCAAGATATTGTCCGCTCCGGGGATTGGGCCGCAGCCCAATATCCTCCCCTCACGGCTTTGTTTGGCGAGAGCACTTCCCGGAAGGTCACCCAACCTGGAATTACTCTCGCCGAAGCCCTCTTAACTTCGGAGTTCTTATGGGATCCGTTGTCAATTGAGCTCCAAAACGCGTCTTGCTATCTTGAGAGGGATCTCTTACATATGTTTCATTTCCACATACTTCCCCAAGCGCTGTGGGATTGTGACGACCCCCTCTTTACGACCTGTCACCTTCCGGCTCGCCCGCGCGGACGTACCGCCATCCGGGTTCCGGTTCGTGCAGCCATCGTACCAGTACAGATTCGGGACTTACAGATTCGGGTCATCACAATCACCCCCCCTTGGGGGCCCAACGTCCTCGTTGGCCACAATTCCGGTTGGGTACAGGCTCTGATACCATTTGTAACGACCCCTCATCCCAGCAAGATATTGTCCGCTCCGGGGATTGGGCCGCAGCCCAATATCCTCCCCTCACGGCTTTGTTTGGCGAGAGCACTTCCCGGAAGGTCACCCAACCTGGAATTACTCTCGCCGAAGCCCTCTTAACTTCGGAGTTCTTATGGGATCCGTTGTCAATTGAGCTCCAAAACGCGTCTTGCTATCTTGGGAGGGATCTCTTACATATGTTTCATTTCCACATACTTCCCCAAGCGCTGTGGGATTGTGACGACCCCCTCTTTATGACCTGTCACCTTCCGGCTCGCCCGCGCGGACGTACCGCCATCCGGGTTCCGGTTCGTGCAGCCATCGTACCAGTACAGATTCGGGACTTACAGATTCGGGTCATCACAACAGAGCTCTATTTACTAATGAATGACTACATTGTCCATTTCATACCTCGGGTGTGGATTTGCAGAGAAGAGCAAGCTCGAAACCAGCCGTCGGTAAAGGGAAGTTCTGGTAGCCGAGAGCAAGAACTTGGGAAAGAAGGAATCACCGAGAGGGAATGTCGGCTACAGTGGTAATAAATGAGGTTTAAGGTTTCCATTTCCTATTTATACCTAATCCATCAATTCTAATTACTAAACTGCCACCCAACCTAGTTTTACTCAACTTGTAATAAATTTGTCTTAACATTAACTTTAAATCATAACGGTTAAATAAGAGGGTGACAATGAAAATGGTCAGAAAATCACCTGGCCGAAATGTCGGGTGTTACAGTTTGAGAGTATGTTGGTGTATGTAGGCTTAATTTTAAAGAAGTTTGAATAGTTGTAGTTAGAGTTAGTTTAAATATTCTTTAGAAGTGAATAGTGATGCTTAAGTGAATTTTGTGAATGTGATAGGTTACCGAGTGAGGAAATGTACATAGCCAAAGCGAGTAAGTGCGGTGCCAGAGTTCAGGTAAATAGTGGAATGTTTTGCCTTCGGGGCTACACCACGGAACGGTAGGAGATTCTTTGCTGGTTTGGCTGCTTTATTCTGATTTGGTTGCTTGTAGTAGATTGTTTGCTTGCATGCAGGTAGTTAGCATTTTGGAGGCGCCATTTTCAGGCGTTACTTTGCCGAAATTTTCGGGAAGGACGCCGTGGTGCTTAAAAGTTAGGGTTAAGGGAAATTTAGTTTTAAATTTCGCGATGTCAATTATGTTTTATCGTGGGATTGGTTTGCAATGTAGCGCACCGAGCCAGGGTGGGTTCGGGGGCGTTACATCTAGTCTCTAAGCAGGATTTTTGTGAGGCTCTTCGGGTGTCGTTGTGGGTATCTACAATGTGTCTATTGTTTACGCACTTTAAACTTCGAAAAGAGGCACTAGGCTTCAACAACTTGCTCTGTGCAATTGCTGCAAGTGTCTCACATGAGGTTCAGGTGTCCATCCTTCTATTGTCGAATAGTTTTACATTCGGGATTGGACTTATGCAGATATCACCGGGTGTCCGTTGTGCATGTTGCGTCTAAACAACTCTTTGAATTGAGCATCCACGAATTCTTCTATTTTGCAGATGGCTCAAGACCGGGCTTCCGCATTTCATCTCAGAGAGCCCTCACAGTCTATAATTAAACTTTTCAAGCTACTCTTGATTGAGTTCTACGTGTGAATTTAAATTATTGTTGTAAAAACTCAAGGAAACTTCAAACACTTATTTACAAGAATATTTTCCCAGTATAAACATATATAACAATATTCATTATCGTACAATTATCATTAATATATAGTTAGAATATCATTAATTACGTGAATTATCAAAATAATCAAACTTAATATATATCAAGCCTGAAACAAATGCAACTTCAACCAAACCGGAAGATACCAAAGAAACAATAGCCGAACCGGGTGGAATGTATTAGCCTGAACACGTCTCTCTAGACTCTATGCATCGCAGCTGCAGACCCGGCGTCTCTCTGTCTCTGTCTCTCTCTCCTCAAACTCCATGAAAGATGAACCCTTCAGCTCCGTTTTCAAACCCTCCTTCATTTTCCCTTCTTCTTCCCCAAAACCCTATTCTCCCCTCAAACTCTCATCCTTATTATGCTTCTTCTACCTTTGAACATCAAACTCCTCTGCTTCCTGATCTCTCTTCCACTCTATCATCTCTCGACGACCTCATCAACCTCTCCAACCAAACCCTTCTCTCTCTCTTCAATCTGAAGCTCTTCCCCACCAACAATGGCGGTCGCATTCCCTGCCCTTTCGATCCCAACCACCGTCTTCCTCCCCTTTCCCTCTTCCACCACTTCCTCCGCTGCCCCTCTTCTAACCATCCTCCTCTCGACGTTGACCACCTGCTCCAATCCCTCCATTACCCGAGAAACGTCGTTGCATCTGATCAATTGCTTAGTGAAAACCGATTTCGTCAGCAGTTGCCTGAATCAGAGGGAGACCTATGCTTCTCTGTCGACAATAATTTTGATTTGGGTTCCAATTTCTTCTACCTCGACTGCCCTGGTGTCGTTAGCACATCTAAACAGGACTCTCTGCAGAATTCGTTTGCGCTTCCACGTATTTTAGCAACTGAATGCGAAAATTTCTCCTCTAGTAGTGATGGAGAGGGAAAGAATCTGCAAGAAGAGTGTCTAAAATTGCTACCCTCTAATTTGTGGGCTCTTCAGAGCGAGGTACTAGTTTGGAATGACTATCCTTACAACTACTCATATGATGTTCTTTGTGCTCTTGTAAGTTCAAGTATGGTTAGAGTGCACCATTTAATGAAATGGGTAGTCGAAAATTCTCCTCGATATGGTATAGTCATAGATTTAGCCATGAGTGATCACATAGATTTGCTTTTCAGACTATGTTTGAAAGTCATTAGAAAGGAAGCATTGAGTTTCCTGGAGAATGGGGATAGGAAAGAGGGTGCTTCTATGAATTTCAAGTGTCCTAATTTGGTTCAAGCGTTGATGTGGTTAGTGTCTCGTCTTTCAATTCTCTATGGTGATTCAAACGGGAAGGTTTTTGCCATTAGTATGCTTAGACAGTTTGTAATAGTTTCTGCATCTGGCTTGGCATGTTTCCCTTTAGAAGACTTAGGAGTGTCTAGTTCTGTCTCAAAGGAAGGATATCAGAATTTGGATTCTAATGGTATGGATGTTGTTGATAATAAGCTTGGAAAATCAAATGAGGAAAATAAAAACCAGGATTCGAATAATATTAAGCATGGAAATGTCACTATAGGACCAATATTTGTTTCGCAAGTGGCAGCTGCAGTAGCCGCTTTACACGAACGGTCTCTGCTTGAGGAAAAAATTAAGGCGTTGCGTCTTTCTCAGTCCCTTAACAGATATCAGAGGTAATTTAACTTTCTCACATTTTATTTCATTTTTTTGCTTTTTTTTTTAGTTTATTCATTAACTAATCTTATTTATTCATGTTAAGTAGTAGTTTTAAATTCCAAGGATGTCTAAAAGATCTCCACCATTGCTTTGCTTTCGAGTTAGTTTATGAAATTCGGTTGTATTTATTGTGTTCTTTGAATGCCACGGGGTTGTGAAATTAAAATGTTTTGGATGAATTTGTCGAGATTGCATTTGTAAATCTATATGTATCATATGTTTTAATAGTTATCTGACGGTTGATGTGTTTCATTTTCCCCTTATTCCATGAATGAAAGATGTCACATCTTAAGTCGAAATTGTTACATACAAATTCAAAAATTGAATTTCTTTTCCAAAACGAAAAGAAAATGAATTGCTACAAATCTCTATATACAAATATTTTTATCTACAAGAAGTAATGAATCTTTTTTTTTTAAAAAAACATCTTTTTAGGAGTTTATCCCTATTTGTAGTCCTTGAATTTAAAAACGTTAACAAACATCTAACACTTTTGTTCTTACTATGTTTGAGAATGACTGAGCATGATCTCATCTCAAGAAAAGCTGATGAAGAGCGTAAAACGCATCCTGACTATAGACCAGTTATTGACCATGATGGACTTCCGAGACACCAGTCTTATAACTTGGTATTTTGTAATGATATTTACGCTCTAACTTTAGTGCCTTGCCATTTTTTATATCTTTGTCAATGCTCAGAACTTTCTACAAGTGAATGTCGTGAGATTTTATTCCATTGTACTGTATTTTCTTTCTAAAAAACAATTATGTTCAAGATTTAAGAAGTAAATTAATTGCATTCTTAATAAGGAAGGTTAGAATTAGAAATTGATAGGATTTGAAGTTTTACCATGAGTAGATTGAATCCATTGGACAAATTTAAGTTTGAATAAGATTTGTTTCTCTGCAGTACCAAAAGCAAGTATGACATCGTTATGAACATAAAGCTTGAAAGTATGGAATCCCAGGAAAAGGCTGGTCCAACTTAAATGAGATATGATAGCTTCTTTATGGTCTAACATTCTTTCTGTTCTGGATTGTAATCTCTAATAAAAAATATAGTTCCATGAGCAAAAACTTATGTCATAATAAATCTTGAGGTAAAATGCAATTTGACCCCTATAACTAGGTAAAAAAGGCAATTTACACCTTAAACTTAGATAATAGGCGAAAACAACCTTAATGTATTGATAATGGGCAATTTACTCCATACCGTCATATTTTCTGTTAAAATGACACGTTTTCATCACGTGTCTTATTTTACTTCCAAAAATTCCCCTACCTGCACCCTTGCCTCTGCTTCCCCTGCTTCTTGACCTATCTTCCATCCTCAACGCAGCCTTCTGCAATTAGCTTTCTCTTCTCAACCTCTCAAACTTAGTCGGAAACCAGTCAACTGCCATAACTTTGGAACTTCTAAGACTATCCTCTATCCTCTTCAGATCCAAACAACATGACCCATATTCGTCCTTTACCAAAATTTTTTTTCAAGAAAATCACCAACTTTTGATGAATTCTGATCAACAACACCAGCGAGAAAATGGGTATTATCATACGCCTGTACAAGATGCTTTCTCGCTGGAGATGAAACAACAGCTTATGCAAGAGAATTTGGAAGTTCTCTCTTCATCTACTTCATCGCCGTCGTTGAATTACTATAGCTATCCGAATTCCGATCAAAATCTAGTTCCTTCGGAGTTGTCGAAGTTTTTCGCAAACCAACCGAATGTTACGTGTACCAGTAGTTATTCTGATCACATGACGTCTCATTTCCCGGAAAACTTGAATCTCCAGTCTCTGAATTACATCAACCCGAATTCAACTCCGTTGACTTCATCGCCTACCTATATCAACAACACCAGCACCGAGGATGAAAAGGAAAGCTACTGCAGCAGCTTGTTCAACTTTGAAATTCCAGAGAGTTTGGACATAGCTGATTTTCTGTAAATAAAGACTTCCATAACCAGTTCGCCGCACTAAGCTCCCTCCAAAATCGTGAGCAACTACCCAAGGCACGCAAATCTAACACCTTCTTCCCCAATCCACAAAAAAGAAAACAAAAACTAAGTTCAATCAATCCTAGCAAGGGAGGAATTTCAAAAAGTTCATGAGGAAAACCTGAAGAAGAGAAGAATTTTAATGGCGATGTCGTTCGGAAGTCAAGCCTGGATGGATTCCCCTTCCATTTGAGGTTGCTTCCTGGCCTTCCTGTTAAATATTTCTGTGGCGACTTCAATGCTTCAGCTGCGAATGGCGGAAATGGAAGAGAGCGAGGGTAAGAGAGAAAGAGCAAGGGCAAGGGTATTTTTGGAAGTAAAATAAGGCACGTGATGAAAACGTGTAATTTTAACGAAAAATATGACGGTAGGGGGTAAATTGCCCATTATCAATACATTAAGGTTGTTTTTGCCTATTATCTGAGTTTACGGTGTAAATTGTCATTTTCACCTAGTTGTAGGGGCAAATTGTACTTTACCCTAAATCTTACTATGTATTGATGATAGGTATATAATGCAGATTGAGTAGTGAAGTCGTGTGCTCTGTACCTAAAATAAATTATCTAAAGTAGAATCTCTAAAGTAGCAAGAAATCAATTGAAGTAGATGAAAAATCACTAAAGTAACACACTACTTATACAGGTGTATTTTGCATAAAAATTGTGCGAAAATTGTCTCATTGTCTTTTAAGGGAAGCTGCCATTCTGTCTCCGCTGATTCGCCCAAGGAATTTGAGTAGCAATAGCGGATCGAGATGCAATCCCTCTTCCAGAGCTCTTATGCTAAAGGGTGTTTTCTAAGTAGCCAAGGGAGTAAATAAGAAGGGTCAACCAACCAAGAATAGGGTTTTCTAGTCGTACTAACACTATCGAGAAGTTAACGACCGGGCGTGCTGAAAGAAACAAATGGCTGGAACCCTCTAATTGAAAGACTTTCTTTAGGACCTGTTAGATATTTTCTTTCTAGTTATATTAGTTCTGGAAGTGAGCAAGCTAGCTAGACACGAAAGCTAAGGATAGACGCACTAGGATAGCAAACAAGTTTGTTGAAAGAGGGGCAGATCACTCCTAAAACCAGCTTATACGATACCACCATTTTGCCAAGAGGATCGATAACGATGAACATTTGTTCCCATCAAATGAAACTTCCTTCCAAAATGCACCATCAACAAAAAACACCCTATTTGACTCCAAAATCCTAAGTGGCTAAAGTACCGGGAAAATGACTCAAGTAGAAGAAAAACCACTAAAGTGACTATACCTAAAGTAGATTATCTAAAATAGAAACTCTAAAGTAGCAAGATATTCACCAAAGTAACAACATCTAAAGTAGCATACACCAAGTAATACACACTACTTATACTGGTGTATTTTGCATAAAAATTGTGTGAAAATTGTCCCATTGTCTTTTAAGGAAAGCCGCCATCCCGACTCTGCCGATCCGCCCAACATGGTTCGTGTGAGTAGGAAATTGAAAACTATCTATTTTGGGTCTATCATCTGTTATGGGTTCAAATCTAAGAGAAATTATCAATAATGTTAACTATCCTGAAACTTTTTTTCCTTCCTTCCAGAATGAGAAGGTGAAAAAAAAAATTGGATCAAAAGAAAATGTCATTTTGGTGTTTTATCAACAATTTTCTTGTGTGGGTGAAGATCCAGTCTTTTCTTTTCTGAATCCTTATATAATAAAATCGTAATATGCTAATAAAGTTGGCTCTTATATGACAGGAAGTTAGACTAATGTAAACTTCATCTTTATATCTTCCTACTTGAGCCATAAAGCAATCAAGTCCTGTCTCAAACTAACAGGTTTATTAATATCGTTTTTAGGAAACAAATAAAAGTAAAACAAGAGAGGAAATTCTAGCTGAAGAAAGAGATTACAAACGACGACGGATGTCATACCGCGGCAAAAAGATTAAGCGAACATCTTTACAGGTAAGTTAAGGATTTGTGACTAATGGAATATGACAAAATGCTTGTTTTATTCTTAGCTACTGTCATTTTATCAATCTGCCATGGTTGTTAACTTATTTCTATAAATATACGTCAAGGTAACAAGGGATATCATTGAAGAATACATGGATGAAATCAAACAAGCAGGCGGAATTGGGTGTTTTGTGAAGGAAACCGAAGATAGATTATCATTTCCAACCAAATCATCCAACCAGGATATCATGGGTATTGATGAACAAAAACAAGCAAACTATGAATCGGCTAGACCAGTACCAAGTTATTCGAGAGAGCATTATACTAAAAATACGAGCTTTTCAGCTTCTAAAGACGCTTCCCCTCATAGAGATGAGCGTCCTAGACAGCACTACGAAAAGAGCAATGATTTTGTAGAAGAGAAAGGGAGAAATAACAGTACTGGCAGATATAATCGAGAGTACCATTATAGAAGTTCAGATAGACATGACAGACATAGCCATAGCGACAAAGAGAGTGGTCATCGTGTGAAAGGAGATGATGTTGAAACACGAAGATCCAGGCATCGTGAGATCAAAAGACAAAGTGGTGTTTCCAATTATCGCAAAAGTAAATCATCTTCTATGTCGAAATATGAGAATGGTTCAAGAGTAAAAAAGGAGTATTATAGTAACAGATGGGAAAGCAACTCAGATAAGAATTATGATTTAGACTCTCGGGTACGAAAAGACATTGGAGATAGATATGACCCATCAGAAAGTCTTGACGATTGAATGCCAATTTGTTCGTGCCAGAGCTAAGGTTAAACTGGATAAACACAGATCTAGTGGACTCAACAAAAGAAGGAAGAAGCTCAATTATGGAAAAAAAAAAACTTTCTGCATGGGTAAGTTTTTCCGCTCAGTTTAGATTTCTTGAGTGATGCCCATGATTTTTTTTTTATTTGACCTGTTTTATTGACAACTATGCAGCCTGTAATCTTGAGGATTCACCGAGTTATTCTTGATCCGTATCCTCCTTTGTATCCTTCGTTAATTTGATTAATTTGCATACTTTATACCATTGTTTCTTTTTATTCTTCTGAGAAGATGAAAAAAGGGTGGAAAGCTTCATAGATCATTAAGAAAAATGGAAGATGCCATAGATATGCAAATATACAAATTGAAGTTCACTTGGACATTTTATGTTCTTGTTTGCACGCATAACTAGGTCCGGATGCATAAGAAATGGGGATGGAATGAAGTTTGAAGCATCATAAAAACTACTTGATCATCATAATTTAGGCGTTTTCTATGGTACAAAGTTAAGAATTTTCACTTGGGAAGTAAGGCATTAAATATAAATTTAATACAACCAAGTGAAAAAGTTAAAAAATCACATTTTTTTGCTTGCACGACTTAGATGCATATTCCCTTTTCAATAACTATGTGAATTTCTTCCAAGATAGTATTGAAAACTGGCTTGACAAGTCTCTGAGTGCTTGATTTGGCTAGAATAAATGAGTAATCTACTTTGGACTGTTGAATTTCATGTTGTTTGCCTGTTGTCTGACTGTGTTGTGTTGTATTAGCAAACTTTTACGTAGTTGTTGGTCGGATCTCCCTGCAGGATCATTTTCAAAAGCAGTTTAGGAGGACATGTTTCTGCCTATGAATTTTCAATGGAGTCTATCTTGAATTATTGGTTTCGAAAAGATTGGAATTTTCCGGCTATATATTGTTTGTTCAAGGACCAAGTCTGCTATGTTTGCTTTGATCTCAAAACAGTAACAAATATATGTTTATATATATATATATATAGATGAAAATGGTTTTGGAAAGCAGAGCAGAGCTGTTCCTTTTGAGAAAATTTGAAAAATTTACATGTCTGGATTTCAGACTATCCAAATTTCAGGAATTGCAAGCAGGTATCAAGCATCTTGAAAGAGCCCTCAACACTTTGTTCTGCACAACAATTTTGAGAAAGAAAATTATTAATTTATTATTATTTGGAATTATTTAAAAAAAATAGAATTTAATGGTTTTTTCTATTTATTTATTTTGGAAGAACGAGTTGCTAAAAGGGACGTTTCGTCCATGATTACAAACACAGGCCAGCAATAATTAAAATACATAGCCGACAGTTTAAAATTTTAAGAACAAATATGATAATTAATTTTATTTTAATACAGTAAAAACAGAAAATGGGATACTTACTCGTTTAGACTTGTGGGGCTTCAGTTGGTCGGGAGGAATTTTATAGAGATCTTCATCCACCGGTTTCGGTGGTTTTGGAGGCGGCGAGTGGTGGTTATCGTAGACTTTCAGTGGTGGCTCTGCCGTGTAAAACGCCTTCCCTTGATGCTTCTGCCCCACGTTGCTAATTTGTTGGCTTGCTGCCTTGGCCGTCTACATAATTTCTCAAATAACTCCATTGTTATCGAAAAGTCTCCTTTGATTATTTAAAATTTCTTAAATTTCTTGATATATTTGTACGTACATAAGTAATGTGTGAATTAAATGTCACGTGAGAGTGTAAAACTAGATTTATTCTTCTGTGCAGGTGATCACTTACATTACATAACATTATGTCAGATTATTATTTCCATAACACTGCATTAATAATAATGTGACGCAACTTACACATGAAATTATAAATATTTGACAAGAATGAAATTATTAAAGTATTGAAATTTTGAGCCCACGTGGAACTTGGGACTAAACCTATGTTTTATTATTTAATTTAATATTGTTGAATAATCAAAGGTCCAAATTTGTGAGAAGAAAATTAAGAAAGTACATTACCTTCGTTTGATGAGAATTAGTGGGGCCCTTTTTGTTAGGATCAACGCCGTATGATTCACGACGACCGACGGTCGGAGCGCATTCACCTGAGGAGGAGCTGTACCGAATCAAACCGGCCTGCGTTGCCGAAGCGAAATACTGAGTGATCGGAAGCTGGTTGGCGTTATCCCAGTCTCCAAACACCGGGATCTGGATGTGGAGTTGACCGCTCTTTTTAGTGTAGTAATCCTGCGCAGTTCAAGCAAGCAAAGGAAGAACAGATGAAGAATGGTAAAGAACAACCAACAAAATAGAATTTCAAAAACTGCGGAGAGAATTTACTGTCATTCTGGGTGTTTGGAGAGAAGGAAAGCGCCGGGAATGTCCGAGAAAATGACGGGGTGAAAGAGCAGTAAAAGGCGAGGGAAAAAGTAGGGTTCTTTTCAACACTGATAAAGAGATGAAGCTTCTGAGTAGAAAGGTCGCAGGAATGGAAGTGGGGATTCCTAGAAAATACAAGTGGAAGAGGAAAGGAGAGAGAAAGGGAAAATGTAGAGAGAGAAAGTAAATGTTGTGATTTCAAGAACTGGAGGTGTTTTTCTATTTTCACGGGAGAGCGTGAGTGAGAAGAACGTCTCCTCTCAACAGTCAACACAGAGACAATAACTCATGACTCCTCCATTTTTTATCTTATTATTATTATTATTATTTTAAATATAAATAGATTGATATGTCCACTTTTATATTTATTTCTTTTCACTCTGTTGCAATTATAATTAATCCTGGCCTTTAATTTCTTTTATTTATTTCTTCGACTCGATAAACATAATATTATTCTTATATTAATGAAAGAAAAAACAGATTATTTGATTAAACCGGTAGAAATTTTAACAATCAATATATTTTAGGAAAATTATCAATTTTAATCCTGTACTATACACGTTTTTTCAATTCGGCCCCTGTACTGGCAAACCAAACCCTGTACTTTGATTCTGTTATCAGTTTTGACCTTCTATCAACAATTTCATTAAACCCTCATTGAAAAAACTAACAAACGATCTTTGATTCAGTTGAAATTTTTACCACATGCTCACTACTTAATGAGAAGATAATCTGGAAATTGTCGTGATTTTTTAACACATGTACGATTTATTAAAATTTTATTTTAGTATTTTATAAAAATATTATAATAAATCATACAAATTTTAGAAAATCACGAAACTTTTCCTATTATCTACCCATGATAGTTTGAACATGTGGAAAAGTTTTCAAATAAATTAAATGTTGTTTGGTATTTTTTTAAAAATTAGTTTATAAAGTAAAGAAGAAACTGAGATTAATTTAAAAGAATATCAAACAATATTGGATTTATTTGAAACTTTTTTCAGATATTTAGCATATTATGAGTAGATAATACAAAAATTTGCATAATTGTTTAAAACTTGTATGATTTATTATAATATTTTTAAAAAATACTAAAATAAAACTACAATAAATCGTACATGTGTTAAACAATCACGAAAAATTAGAGATTATCTTCTCATTAAGTACTGAGCATGTGGTAAAAATTTCAACTGAATTCAAGATTGTTTATTAGTTTTTTCAATGAATGTTTAATGAAATTGTTAACAGAAAGTCAAAACTGATAACAGAATCAAAGTACAGGGTTTGGTTTGCCGGTTTTTATAGTACAGGGGCCGAATTGAAACAACGTGTATAGTACAGGGTTAAAATTGATAATTTTCCTATATTTTAAATCCACAAAATATTAAATTTAAGAAATGATCAAACAATTAATTTATTTAATTCACTATATTTGTTTTTTCAATATTTACTAAGAGGTAATATATTATAACAATACTTTAAAAATAATATTTATTTTAAAAGAACAATTCTTGACAAAAAAATATTTATTTTAATAAATAATCAAATATAATTTAAATTAATGAATTATTTTATTTTATTTTTTCAAACAATAATTGATGTAAATGAAAAGGCAGTAGTACTACAACTCTTGTCAAACTTGTGAGTGAAAAATAAATGAGAAAGGGAAGTAACGTAACACATTTAACACCTACTTTATGCATTAGTTATTTAACCTATAGTTTTTATTATCTCTTTATTATTTAATGAAATTAATCCAAGTAATTAACAGAAGTTGACGCAAACCTAAGTTGTTGTACAAAGAGATCTACTTTAGTTTATATATATATATAAAAAAAAGAGCAGACAAATAGGACCAAATTTCTAGGTGTTCCCACCTACTCAATTATATAAATACTTTTCATAAATTAATTAATTAATTTTTCCAAAATTAATTTCAGTAATAATATGATGTAACCAAATAAATTTGGTGAGAAAATAATTATGAAGTCAGAAAATATTTTGTTTTTATGTATTATATTTTTTATATTATTTATATTTAATTAATTAAATAACAATTATCTTTACCAAATAAATTAATATACCTAATTTAAAAAATGTATAAAAAATAAAAATAAATAAGTGGGTAGGGGTCCATGTAGTGGGTCTGTGACAAAGCTACTCTGATGGTTTGACTTTGAGTGGAAAGAAAGTCAACAACTTCACTCAAAACCCTAAAATTAGTTTAACTTTACTCTTTTAAGAGCCAAAAGTCATTTAATTTAATGTTTATTTAATACATCGGTTGATTATTGTTATTATTAAATGTTATTGAAATTCATGAAAATGACTCCAAGTCTTTCTAAAATTCTAAATTAGGTTTTCGTGACAATTGATGTTAACCGGGAGGAGTTTTAATCTGAGAATGATTTGAATAACTAAACTATTTCATTTTGGTTTTTAAAAATAAACTATTCAATTAATCGTTGTTGCTGACGTATCTGGATGACACGTGGCAATTCTGTTAAATTTAACTAATAAAATTAACAGAATGATCATTTAAAAACCAAAACAAAACTACAAAAATTTTAAAGATACAATTTAAACTCTAAGAACTAAATTCGTAACGTACACTAAATTACAATGATCAAAAAGATATCTTTATTATCAAATTCGGAGGTCTTATCTATGTCATAATCAATGTATTCTTTTCAACCGTCCGTCAATTTTTGCTTGTTTGTGGTTTATCATTTTCGGATTCAAGGCTTACCTTTTATCTTCTGGGGTTGGAGAAAAGAAACAGAGACAAAAGAGGTAAGAGGAAACCCACTTGGGAAAAGAAATAGTATTGCAGCATTTAATTTAATTTAATTCATAATGATATTTTCCTTTTAATATTGTAACAAAAACATTATATTAAAACAAAAATCAAACAAAGAGTACTTTAATGAGAAATTCAAAATTATAAGAACTAAATTGAAAAAATCTTACAGGGCCACTCTGGTCAAATGGTCACGACACAAATAAATTCACATTAGTTCGAATTTCAATCCCCAAAATCTTTAAAAACCTGAGTAAATGCAATATATTCAATTAATAGGGTAAAGTATAATTTATATTTTAACATTTAATGTCATTAACATATTAACTCTTAAACTATTTTTTTATAAACAGATCCTCAACTTATTAACTGTCAACAATTTATACATTGTTGTTAATTTATTTATTAAATAAAGCAGGTGTATGTCACGTTTTTTATTTAAGCAGACATTTTGAGCCAATTTCTAATTTCTCTGACAATTTTTAACTCAATTCAAATTATGTAGACAGAGTTCGAAATCGTTAGAGAGGAGATCATTATCACATGCATCTTTTGGTTCTTATAAGTTATTAATATTTAGGGTAAAATGTATTTTCTGGACTGAATTATCGGATGCGTGCAAAAAATGGATTCAACTTTGTTGTTGTGCAAAAAATGACTCAAAGTATTGAAAATGGACAAAATATGGATTAGCGGCAAACCGTTAACCCCCCGCGGGGAGTGATCTGAAGCGAATGGGTTGCCGCGTTGGGAGAACGGCAACCCGTGTCCCTTTGGGGGCATTTCAAAGGGTGAAGACCCCGCGTGCACCTGCGCCTCACGTTCGCGGGGGGTCTTCACCCTCTAAAATGCCCACGAGAGGACACGGGTTGCTGTTCTCCGCACGCGGCCCCCTGTTCTCCCCGAGGGAGCATTTCAGAGGGTGAAGACCCCCGCGAACGTGAGGCGCACGTGCACGTGGGGTCTTCACCCGACAAGTGCCCGTGACGGATAACGGGTTGCCTTTCCCCTGCTACGACAACCCGTCCTCTGTCAGACCCGTGATCAATCAATTGCTGGATCACGGGCTGAACTGCTGAGAACGGCAACCCGTGCTATGAGAACGGTGACCCGTTCTCCAGGTCTATTTAAACACCCTCTCCGCTCCTCTTCGCATATCACCTCCACTTTTCTCTTTTCTTCGCGATCTCTCTAACGCTTCTCAAATATTATCTTGCTTTCGAGAATTTTCAAGTACTAGCACAAACCACTCTTTGTTAAGGCGACTCCCCGCGGGGGTTGACGGGTTGCATTTTTTATCTCTGATTTTATTATTATTTTTCATTCATTAATAAGTTGATTACCCTTAAAAAATTAAAAAAATTAAACTACCATAAAAAATTTAAAAAAAAAACTCAGTATACACCGCATTATCAAGAGCGGCGGCATTGCGGTTCACGTATTTATATAACCCATGGTGCCCCGTGACCCTAGCAAGTTTCTCGGTGCTGATATTATCACCTCACAATGTTGCCGTTCTTGAGAACACGGTATATATTGAGCTTTTTTTTTTTTAATTTTTTGATAAATAGAACGGGTTGCCGTGTGGGGAGAACGGCAACCCGTTCCCCCGTGAACGTGAGGCGCACGTGGACGCGGGGTCTTCACCCTCTAAAATGCCCCCGAGGGGAGAACGAGTTGCCGTTATCTGCACGCGGCAACCCGTTCTACGTCAAACCCGTGATCAATTATTGGTTGGATCACAGGCTGAACTTCTGAGAACGGACACCCGTTCTCCAGGCCTATTTAAAGACCCTCTCCCCTCATTTTCTCGTACCACACACCACCCTTATCTTGTATTCTCGATCTCTCTCTCCCCTCATTTTCTCGTACCACACACCACCCTTATCTTCTATTCTCGATCTCTCTAACGATTCTGAAATGAATTTTTATTTGGAAAAAAAATATAGTTGTATGCAGAAAATTAAAGACGAAATAAGGGAGTATTCGTTGCACAATGGTTATGGCATCAAATTCCATCAATGCGACAAACGGCGAATGACGGCTAAATGCGCAGAAGGTGGCGACTGCATGCGTTGCGAATGCAAGACGAGCAACACGTTGAAATAAAGAGTTTTATCAATTCTCACAGCTGTGTGAGGGTAGTTGAGCATCCAATAATTCACCGTAATTAATTAGGATGCAAGTAACTGTTGTAATTATATTGAAATAATTTTAATTTATTTCTTATTATTATTTTTAATTTAATTTATGTATTATGAAAAATAAATTTAAAAGAACTTATTAATGAATGAAAAAAAAAGTAAAATGAGAGGTAAAAAAGGCAACCGTCGACCCCCCGCGGTTAGTCACCTTAATGAAGAACGGGTGGCCGCGTACAGAGAACGACAACCCGTTCTCCATTAAGGACCACGTGTCAGGGTGAAGGATCCCTCTGTGTGATCGTGCCCCTCACGTGCGAGGGGGTATTCACCCCTGAAATGACATTCAAATAACGGGTTGCCGTGTTCTTCCACTGGCGACCCGTTCTATGAATGTTCATCATACGGGTACCCGTGTTTTCACAACGGGTACCCGTTATCACGCATACGGGGGGGGGGGGGGGGGGGGGTGTTCACCCTCTAACGGCCACTCGTCCTGCGTTAATATAACGTCGCCCGAGGTTCATTTTGACGATTTTCATTCCGAAGCATGACCTTTTATCTTCGCGAAATTTTTAGAATCCACCGTTGTGCTGCCGATATCGCTGAAATCTTTCAAAACTGAGCATAAACCACCCAAATCGAGCCACCAAACCAAACCCTAAATCGAGCCACCAAACCCTAAATCGAGCCACCAAACCCTAAATCGAGCCACCAAACCCTAAATCGAGCCACCAAACCCTAAATCGAGCCACCAAACCCTAAATCGAGCCACCAAACCCTAAATCGAGCCACCAAACCCTAAATCGAGCCACCAAACCCTAAATCGAGCCACCAAACCCTAAATCGAGCCACCAAACCCTAAATCGAGCCACCAAACCCTAAATCGAGCCACCAAACCCTAAATCGAGCCACCAAACCCTAAATCGAGCCACCAAACCCTAAATCGAGCCACCAAACCCTAAATCGAGCCACCAAACCCTAAATCGAGCCACCAAACCCTAAATCGAGCCACCAAACCCTAAATCGAGCCACCAAACCCTAAATCGAGCCACCAAACCCTAAATCGAGCCACCAAACCCTAAATCGAGCCACCAAACCCTAAATCGAGCCACCAAACCCTAAATCGAGCCACCAAACCCTAAATCGAGCCACCAAACCCTAAATCGAGCCACCAAACCCTAAATCGAGCCACCAAACCCTAAATCGAGCCACCAAACCCTAAATCGAGCCACCAAACCCTAAATCGAGCCACCAAACCCTAAATCGAGCCACCAAACCCTAAATCGAGCCACCAAACCCTAAATCGAGCCACCAAACCCTAAATCGAGCCACCAAACCCTAAATCGAGCCACCAAACCCTAAATCGAGCCACCAAACCCTAAATCGAGCCACCAAACCCTAAATCGAGCCACCAAACCCTAAATCGAGCCACCAAACCCTAAATCGAGCCACCAAACCCTAAATCGAGCCACCAAACCCTAAATCGAGCCACCAAACCCTAAATCGAGCCACCAAACCCTAAATCGAGCCACCAAACCCTAAATCGAGCCACCAAACCCTAAATCGAGCCACCAAACCCTAAATCGAGCCACCAAACCCTAAATCGAGCCACCAAACCCTAAATCGAGCCACCAAACCCTAAATCGAGCCACCAGACTAGAAAAAACCCGAACCTTCGACAATCTGAAAAATTCAAAATTTCCAAAAATGCCCATGAGGATGTTTGTAGGTAGAGCTCCTCGAGGGAATGAACAAGATGAAACATCAAACCAGGCGACAGATGAAGAGCGGCAACCGACTCCGGGTTATTATTCGTTGGAGTTTTGAAACCGGGCGGCAAAGGAGCAATACGATCAAGATATGGGAATTCGCTCCATTTTTTACGGGAAGACTGCTAACTTCAGCGGTTGGGAGAGTTTGGGGATCAAGGAGGTGTTTGATAACATCTCTCTACACGAGGTGTATAGCATGAGGGGCGAGAGCTGTGACAGAATTGTTCGCCTGTTTTACGCGAACATGCGAAGTTCCGGGAGGACAAGTCAATTGAGGACGTACCTTTTCGGTACAGACGTCGCCGTAAATGGAGATGTCATCAATGAGCTGCTCAGATTTGGCATAGATGACGCCGAGCAATATTATCACGCTTCCAGATAGTGTGAATTTGCCAGCACAGAAGAGGGGCTAAGCTTCATGCGGCAAATCCACTGTAATTTGGAGATTGCCGGGTTCATGAAGCTAAGATCGAAGGACTTGAATGTCAAAGCTTGGGTTATTCACAATCTCATCAGCCACACCATTCTTCCGAGGGATGGACACAGAGATCTTGTTAGCTTGATGGATCTCTGTGTGATGCAGAAGTTCTACACCAGCCAGCTATTCGACCCAGGGTACATGATTGTGGGTCACATGGAAGAGATAGGGCGAACGAAGAACAAGAATATGCCGTATGGGACCTTAATTTGGAAGATCCTACATCGAGCTCAGATTCAGCCTCCAGCCGGAGAGCAGCTCCCACAGATCTGTCGATGTATTTGACAAGACTCATTTGGTTCGAATGGACCTAGTCGAAGTCGACGGGTCTTGGATGTCCAAGAGTCATCCCGGAGCTTCCACATCTCGGGATATTCCGATGGAGGACGCCCCAGCCCCCGCCCCCACCCCCGAGGATGCCCCATACATCGAGTAAGCCACTGCGCCGCCATTGTACCCCCACGAGGCTAGT
This sequence comes from Begonia masoniana, assembly GCA_022432975.1. Classification (NCBI taxonomy): domain Eukaryota; kingdom Viridiplantae; phylum Streptophyta; class Magnoliopsida; order Cucurbitales; family Begoniaceae; genus Begonia; species Begonia masoniana. Next base: position 14,110,066 of record CM039503.1, on the reverse strand, counting down.
ATGTGGGAGCAGAGATTTGACAGGATAGATAATTATCTTGTGGAGATGAGACAGAGTCTGCATCAGAGGATGGATGCGATGCAAGACAGGTGGGAGCAAAAGATGGATGCGATGCAGGACAGGTGGGATCAGAGGTGGGATATCGTGCAGGTAAGGCAGGAGGTGATCAGATTGTCCCAATTGTGGCTCGAAGACTCCTCCCAGTGTTGGCGTAGAGGCGGCGATGAGGGCGATGATCCCCCGCGCTTACCGTAGTTTAGTTTATGTTGTATATTTCTTGTAATTTACTTTTTAGTTGATTTTCTTGTAATGTACTCTTTATTTTAGTTTCTTGTAATTTACTCTTTAGTTGATTATTGTTACGTAGTTTAGTTTCGTTTAATTTAGATTATTTGTGTACTGGATCTGGCTATTGGGTATATATGTGCAATCTGAATATGCAGAAATTGTTTGAAGATAGCTATGGGGGAGTCATAAAACAAACGAAATTCTGTCAATTGTTTTTAAAATTTAATTAATTAAATTAATTATCTATTAATAAATTATTTATTGATTAAATAATTAAATTAAAATAATTTAATTTAATTTAATTAACATATTGAACTATCTATTAAATAATTAAATTAATTAATTAATAAATCCTTTATTATTTTTCATTTTATTTGTTTTATTTTTTATTTTTTATATCACATAATAATTAGACTGATATATATATAATTGTAACGGTCACTTGCAACATAAATAATAACAATCAATTATTTCTACATCGACCGCGTGTCGCAGATTCCTGCGTCTCTTCAGCTGTGTTGAATCCCATAAACGTGTCTTCAGTAGCAGCTCCTGAAGTGGATCCCCGGTGAGGACAAGTACGACTATTGTGCCTCTGCTGCCAATATATATTGCACGTCATCTTCGAGTTCTGCCTACTTATTGTCGAACTTGATGGCTCATCGACATCCCGCACTCTTGTCTTCTTTGGCCTACCAGGTTGGCGATATCTTCTCGGCGGGATAAGTTGCTTCACATCTATCACTACCGGTCACATTTGATTGCCACTCATGGGTCGTTTAAACTGTGAGTACATCTGCAGGTAGGTCACCCGGTGGTAGCATGGATACACGTAATTTTTCGGTGCCTTTCTCATGAACCAGATGCATTGAATGACATGGACACACGGAATTCCAGTACGCATCCACCTGGTGCAGTTGCATATACTCGTATTCATGTCAACTGTGTATTGTTCGTAGCCGTTACTCACCTCAAATCGTTCATCTCCCGCAAGCTGAGCACTCCAATGTTGAGCTGTCATAACTACCTTGGGAAGCTTATCATTGATCTTGGGACACAGGAGGTCTGTTAATTGGGCCAACTTCTCAAATTTTTTGACGATGTGAGTCATCATACACTTTCGAATCAGCTTGTCCCTCGCAGGCAGTAGAAGTGCATTGAATGACTCGCTCATATTATTCAGCCCCATTTCGCACTTGGGGACCTAAGAGAAGGCATGAGAAGCCCAATATTTAGGCTCTTCTACTCATAGCCAGGCGTGGGCATCTGGGCTAAGCAGAAATAATTTGCTCATTTTGTGGTTGAAATGATACTCTGTCGGTGCCATAGCCGCACTCCACATCGGATCTCGGTATGCTCTGCCCCGAAACAGAGATTTGAAGTTTGCGTACATATGCCGGAGGCAGAACCGCTGCTCGGAATCTTTAAATTTCTTTTCCACGGCATTCAACAACCCCTGAAATTTCCAAGAAAAAATTAATTAATTAATTAAATTAAATGTAAGAATCACAATTAGAAATGTATTATACCTTTTGTCGATCAGAAATAAATGTCCATCTGCCTCCCTCGCCAAGGTTCAGGTCTCGCTTCAGGTGTTGCAAAAACCATGTCCATGTGTTCTCGGACTCTCTTTTGACATTAGCAACCGCAACGGGATATATTCTATCGTTGTCATCAATACTCACGGCTGTGAGTAATTGTCCGGGACACGACCCTTTCAGATGACAACCGTCCAAACAGATAACAGGTCTTCCAAACTGCAACAAACCTGCCTTGCACGCAGCCATGACAGATACATTCTTTGATATTCCCACGTGTTAGAATCCACCTCGTAAGCATGTATGTATAACGAACTACCTGGATTTGATCTATAAATTTCAGCTGCGTACGACCAGACTTGCTTGTATTGTTTGTCGCCACTGCCTTCGTTGCGTGTTCGAGCTATACTTCTTGCTCTTTTTGCAATATTGGACGTAATGTTGACAGCGAAATCCTTCCTGACTGTGAGAATCGATAATGTAGCACCCGGTTTAATCACAATCTAATTATTTAATCAAATTGTGAGACATTATTTTTATGGAGGATTAATGACTAGGTTAATGTATGACTAAGGGAGGGCAGTATGGTAATCTGATAGTAATAAAGGTTAATGCATTTAAGGGAAATGTTATTGAAGTAGCCGCCACTGTTTTATTTCATTTCCTCTCCATTCTCAGCTCCTCAGCTTAGCAGAACGCGATAGGATACCCCCTTCAACTTTCTCCAGCGATTTCCTCCGAACTTGGTGAGTTTTGCTTCTATTTCTTGCTACATTGTATCTATCGTTGGTAGGAGGGATGATAAATGAGGTTTTGAGAAGGCGGTAAGCGAGTGGTGGTTTCGGTTTAAGTTAAAATCGGGAATGCACAATGACTAGAGTTTCCAAAACAGTTTCCCTTAGATTTCTAGTGGTTTAGAATGAAGATTAGAGAAAATTTAATGTATGCTCTGTCTATGGTTTTAGGTTCGAGTAATACCTGAAGTAGCTTGCAACCAAGTTTTTCCAGGAGACCAGGTAAGTAGAGTTTGCATGTGCCTTCGGGCCTACATCACAAAATAGTAGGATTTGTGTATGCATGAATGTATGTTTCTTTTCAGTCGCCATGCATCATATTTTTAAGGAAAACGAAAATGAATTTACATGAAGTAGCATGGTGAGACGTGAACAGATTGCAACAGTATACTTTTAAGGGAATTAATCCGCCCCTTAATCGAACATATGGATACATACCTTGGGAAAATTGATCCATCTCCCATTGTATCAGGGATCAAATCAGTTGTTAAGGGAACTAATCCGCCCCTTAATTGAATATATGGATACATACCTTGGGAAAACTGATCCATCTCCCATTGTATTAGGGATCATCAGACCAGTGAACGAATGCAACATAACTGAGGAATGAAAGTAGAAACTGCATATTTAGGATTTACATTTCAGTACATATTTCATTTCTTGCTTTGCTTACTTAGCATTAGGCTAATAGATGAGTTTTGTGATGTAGGTGAAGAGGTTACTACAGGTGAATTTCCTGTGTGCACAGATGAGTAGATGTGGTTGGAGGGGTACATTCATGCTCCGGTCTGGTAAACTGATGAGGCGGGTTAACTGATGTCAGCAGTTGTGAAGGTCTAGTTGATAATGATTCAATCTGAGTACATTGAGTTTTCATGACAGTAGTGGTTGCAACCTTTTGAATTAGTTTTGAAAATTCCTGACATTAGTGTTCTGTTGGATTTTAAAATGCTGTTTTTACTGAATTTGAGTAATGCAATGATTTAAATTGTCTCTGAATGGTTTTTGGTAAATGCTTAAGCCTTCTGATAGTCGGAACTTTCTCGGTTTACAGTAAAGTTTACTGCCATATTGTTTAGTCCATCGGCAGGAGTCGAGTAATTTACCTATCGGATAATGTAGAGCTCTTAAGCTACCGGTAGATATTCTCTATCGGTAGATGTTTTAAGGAGTCATGTGAGGTGCACGTGTCCACCGGTAGACATTCTCTATCGGTAGATGTTTTAAGGAGTCATGTGAGGTGCACGTGTCCACCGGTAGATATTCTCTATCGGTAGATGTTTTAAGGAGTCATGTGAGGTGCACGTGTCCACCGGTAGATATTCTCTATCGGTAGATGTTTTAAGGAGTCATGTGAGGTGCACGTGTCCACCGGTAGATATTCTCTATCGGTAGATGTTTTAAGGAGTCATGTGAGGTGCACGTGTCCACCGGTAGATATTCTCTATCGGTAGATGTTTTAAGGAGTCATGTGAGGTGCACGTGTCCACCGGTAGATATTCTCTATCGGTAGATGTTTTAAGGAGTCATGTGAGGTGCACGTGTCCACCGGTAGATATTCTCTATCGGTAGATGTTTTAAGGAGTCATGTGAGGTGCACGTGTCCACCGGTAGATATTCTCTATCGGTAGATGTTTTAAGGAGTCATGTGAGGTGCACGTGTCCACCGGTAGATATTCTCTATCGGTAGATGTTTTAAGGAGTCATGTGAGGTGCACGTGTCCACCGGTAGATATTCTCTATCGGTAGATGTTTTAAGGAGTCATGTGAGGTGCACGTGTCCACCGGTAGATATTCTCTATCGGTAGATGTTTTAAGGAGTCATGTGAGGTGCACGTGTCCACCGGTAGATATTCTCTATCGGTAGATGTTTTAAGGAGTCATGTGAGGTGCACGTGTCCACCGGTAGATATTCTCTATCGGTAGATGTTTTAAGGAGTCATGTGAGGTGCACGTGTCCACCGGTAGATATTCTCTATCGGTAGATGTTTTAAGGAGTCATGTGAGGTGCACGTGTCCACCGGTAGATATTCTCTATCGGTAGATGTTTTAAGGAGTCATGTGAGGTGCACGTGTCCACCGGTAGATATTCTCTATCGGTAGATGTTTTAAGGAGTCATGTGAGGTGCACGTGTCCACCGGTAGATATTCTCTATCGGTAGATGTTTTAAGGAGTCATGTGAGGTGCACGTGTCCACCGGTAGATATTCTCTATCGGTAGATGTTTTAAGGAGTCATGTGAGGTGCACGTGTCCACCGGTAGATATTCTCTATCGGTAGATGTTTTAAGGAGTCATGTGAGGTGCACGTGTCCACCGGTAGATATTCTCTATCGGTAGATGTTTTAAGGAGTCATGTGAGGTGCACGTGTCCACCGGTAGATATTCTCTATCGGTAGATGTTTTAAGGAGTCATGTGAGGTGCACGTGTCCACCGGTAGATATTCTCTATCGGTAGATGTTTTAAGGAGTCATGTGAGGTGCACGTGTCCACCGGTAGATATTCTCTATCGGTAGATGTTTTAAGGAGTCATGTGAGGTGCACGTGTCCACCGGTAGATATTCTCTATCGGTAGATGTTTTAAGGAGTCATGTGAGGTGCACGTGTCCACCGGTAGATATTCTCTATCGGTAGATGTTTTAAGGAGTCATGTGAGGTGCACGTGTCCACCGGTAGATATTCTCTATCGGTAGATGTTTTAAGGAGTCATGTGAGGTGCACGTGTCCACCGGTAGATATTCTCTATCGGTAGATGTTTTAAGGAGTCATGTGAGGTGCACGTGTCCACCGGTAGATATTCTCTATCGGTAGATGTTTTAAGGAGTCATGTGAGGTGCACGTGTCCACCGGTAGATATTCTCTATCGGTAGATGTTTTAAGGAGTCATGTGAGGTGCACGTGTCCACCGGTAGATATTCTCTATCGGTAGATGTTTTAAGGAGTCATGTGAGGTGCACGTGTCCACCGGTAGATATTCTCTATCGGTAGATGTTTTAAGGAGTCATGTGAGGTGCACGTGTCCACCGGTAGATATTCTCTATCGGTAGATGTTTTAAGGAGTCATGTGAGGTGCACGTGTCCACCGGTAGATATTCTCTATCGGTAGATGTTTTAAGGAGTCATGTGAGGTGCACGTGTCCACCGGTAGATATTCTCTATCGGTAGATGTTTTAAGGAGTCATGTGAGGTGCACGTGTCCACCGGTAGATATTCTCTATCGGTAGATGTTTTAAGGAGTCATGTGAGGTGCACGTGTCCACCGGTAGATATTCTCTATCGGTAGATGTTTTAAGGAGTCATGTGAGGTGCACGTGTCCACCGGTAGATATTCTCTATCGGTAGATGTTTTAAGGAGTCATGTGAGGTGCACGTGTCCACCGGTAGATATTCTCTATCGGTAGATGTTTTAAGGAGTCATGTGAGGTGCACGTGTCCACCGGTAGATATTCTCTATCGGTAGATGTTTTAAGGAGTCATGTGAGGTGCACGTGTCCACCGGTAGATATTCTCTATCGGTAGATGTTTTAAGGAGTCATGTGAGGTGCACGTGTCCACCGGTAGATATTCTCTATCGGTAGATGTTTTAAGGAGTCATGTGAGGTGCACGTGTCCACCGGTAGATATTCTCTATCGGTAGATGTTTTAAGGAGTCATGTGAGGTGCACGTGTCCACCGGTAGATATTCTCTATCGGTAGATGTTTTAAGGAGTCATGTGAGGTGCACGTGTCCACCGGTAGATATTCTCTATCGGTAGATGTTTTAAGGAGTCATGTGAGGTGCACGTGTCCACCGGTAGATATTCTCTATCGGTAGATGTTTTAAGGAGTCATGTGAGGTGCACGTGTCCACCGGTAGATATTCTCTATCGGTAGATGTTTTAAGGAGTCATGTGAGGTGCACGTGTCCACCGGTAGATATTCTCTATCGGTAGATGTTTTAAGGAGTCATGTGAGGTGCACGTGTCCACCGGTAGATATTCTCTATCGGTAGATGTTTTAAGGAGTCATGTGAGGTGCACGTGTCCACCGGTAGATATTCTCTATCGGTAGATGTTTTAAGGAGTCATGTGAGCCGTAGTCCTTCGTTGTCGATTGAGGAATTTGATGCCCATAAACCATTTTGCAACGAATATTGCGTATTCGGCTTTAATTGCCTGTATATCCACTATATTTTTCCCCAAAAAAACTCAATGAGATTTCTTCATGACCAGTCCGCTTTCCACCTCATCCAACTCTGACCTGTTCGATGTTTGAAGTCCTCGTCAAGAGTTCTGGAGGTCGACCTCACCTTATTTCTTCGTCCCACTGGTGATTGAATGCTCTAAGTAAACATAGCAGGAGTGGCGGTAAGTACCAATTGATATCGACATAAAAAGCTTGCTTGTCTCGTCTGAATCATTCGCTCGAATTGAATATCATCCATCGTCGTTGCAGTACTGAAAATTCCGGAAAGCAAGATAATATTTGAAGATAATATTTGAGAAGCGTTAGAGAGATCAAGAAGAAAAGAGAAGAGTGGAGGTGATATGTGAAGAGGAGGGGAGAGGGCGTTTAAATAGGCCTGGAGTACGGGTCCCCATTCTCATAGCACGGGTGGCCGTTCTCAGTAGTTCAGCCTGTTATCCAGCAATTAATTGATCACGGGTCTGATAGAGGACGGGTTGCTGCAGCAGGGGAACGTTAACCTGTTATCCGTCATGGGCACTTGTCGGGTGAAGACCCCGCGTGCACGTGCGCCTCACATTCGCGGGGGGTCTTCACCCTCTGAAATGCCCCCTCAGGGAGAACGAGGGGCCGCATGCTGAGAACGGCAACCCGTGTCCCCTCGGGGGCATTTCAGAGGGTGATGACCCCCCGCAAACGTGAGGCGCACGTGCACGCGGGGGGGTCTTCACCCTCTGAAATGCCCCCGAGGGGACACGGGTTGCCGTTCTCCGAACGCGGCAACCCGTTCTCTTCAGATCACTCCCCGCGGGGGGTTAACAGTTTGCCGCAAATCCATATTTTGTCCATTTTCAATACTTGGAGCCATTTTGTGCACGAAAACAAAGTTGAATCCATTTTTTGCACGCATCCGATAGTTCAGTCCAGAAAATGCATTTTTCCCTAATATTTATGATATAGTGCAATTAACTATTAGCAATTAGAACATTGCAATCGATTTTTTTGTTGAATTTAATATGTATACACCATGTTTTCATTTCATAAGGTATTTCAACTCAATTCCTAACCCTATAGGCTATTTCTAACTCGGTTTCATACTTTATTGTGTAATTGACAAAGTTTGAAATCAGATAATAAATCAAAGAGATGTTATAAATCAGTTAAAACACTTTATTAAGTGGAAAACATAGTATACATTTTGAAAGATTAAGATCAGTTATGCGATGTCACGCAGAGTGTTTTGTGTGACACCGATAATTAATGCAATGATGGACAATTATAAATATGCAGAAATTAAAGAGACAGGAGGTTGGTAACGAAGTTCGGCAATTCGCCTATGTCTGCGGGGCCACGCCGAGATATAAAAACATTTCACAAGTTCACAAAGTTACAAGACAAATGGACTTAAACAAATAAAGACTCCATCTTATCTTTGTCGCCGCCACTTCTTAACTTCCCAATGAAACTGTTTTTGCGAGCTTCTCTCGACTTGAGATCGATCTCTCCCAAGATCTAAATGCAACAAGATCCCCTTGTTGTTGATGACTCCTCCCAAAATTCGTGTATGGCAAGATCTCCTTGCCCACGATCAAAATGACAAGCTCCCCTTGTTGATAAACAGAACTCCTCCCGAGTTCCAATGCAGCCTCATCCCGAGATTGAACTTCAATGAAGAATAAAGAAGATTGCTTCCTCTGACACCGTCTGTAACACCAGGTCGTTGTCTTCGAACGCAATAAATCAACACACTCCAACAATTGATGAATTCCAAAGCATAGACAGAGTGTGTAACATAATCATTCAAGAACTGAATGAAAAATCACAAACCCATACGCAGAAGCGTAAGGGAGAGAAAGAACGGCGACGGCGACGGCGACGGCGACGGCTTGCCTATAAAGAAATCTCCTTCCGAGAATAATAAAAAATCCGTCAGTCGCTTCCTTAGAAAACGAAAGCTTAAATATCATTGGTAACTACATTATCTGAGTTTTAATCAATTACCAAAACAAAATTCAAAGCCGCAAGGAATAAGGAAACCAAATCTCACTAAATCGGTTGAGTGACACCTCGTGTGATATTTTAGGAAAGTACTGCCAACTACTTGGATATGGATCCCAAAGACTTAGGAAAGTATCTCATAATTAATGTGATCTGAAGGCTTGATATAAATCAACAAATCGTTTTTAAATCGGCCTTTCAAAACAAAGTTTTTCAAAAAACTAATGCCTCTAGATTTTCAACTACTTTCCTTGATCCTCAAGTTTCCTTATTTTTACATTTACCAATATCTTCTTGATTTTCAATATCCGTCTATTCAATAATTTGAATAGATTATTTCTTGATTACCAAGAAACAAACTACAAAAAATATTATTTTCATAAATGTAATTTGCCAAAAAATTAATGCCAACATATTTGCAATATATTTGTATTTACAATCTCCTCCTTTGGTATTTTTTGGCAAAATCAATAAAATCAATAACTCCCCCTAGATTAACTCCCCCGGGATGGTGGCTTCAAATATCATAAAAAATACTTCAATCATCATCAAAATACTCATTTTTTTTGCATAAAAAGACAAAAAGATATATAAAGGAAGATCATTCGCCATATAATCACCATATAAGCATCACAATCACCATATAAGCATCATAAAGAGATAACCAAATCACGAAAAATATCATATCCAGATGCAAGTAGATTATCCATAGAGGAAATATCCAGAAACAGATAGATTATCCATAGAAAAAATATCCAGAAACTAAGAGTAAAAAGAGTTCAACAATATTTAATGAATAGGATCATCTGAAGAAACCAACCCAATTGTAGAATTCGGATCTGGAACATCAACATTCTCTGGAACATTTTCTGGGACACCTTCTATGACATCAGGTGGAACACCAGATTTACCTGCTACTTCAGCCGCCTTGTCACTTCGATCAGAGGCTTCCATGTGAGGATTTTTCTTGTAGATGTCATTCAGTAGTTCAGAAATTATAAACTTCTATTTCTCAAGAACAGAAATTTGAATGTTTATAGATTTAGACATATCTACTAAAAATTTAACCGATCGAGTTAAAAGAGCATAATCGGTTCATGATTCAGAGATAGATAGACCTTCTACAAATCCTTCTAAATCATTTATATGTTCCTTCATCCGAAGTTTGTAGCTAATACGGATTTCTTCTTTGTCCACATACAAAACTTCACTCTCTCTTATAATAGACCGTTGAGAAGACAGAATACCATATATAAGGCAAGGAAATGGAAGAGCTAACCTTTCATTTTTCCCATTTTCATGCTTCATAATTTGATCAAAAAAATATTTTCCAAAGTCAAAAGTAATTGAATTTCCAATTTTAAACAGCAATGTAGTCATTCCTTTATTCACCCCAGTCCCATGGGATGTAGGCATCCAGTTCCTCATGACAATCTTATGAAGAATTTCATATTTCACTGTGAGCTGTGAAGCTGGAAAGTCCTTTCTATGAGGCCAGATTCGTCTGACACCCCCAGTGACATCGAAAATAATTTTGTTATAATCAGACACAAATTTTTCAGAATCAGACATATTGATGCATAGATATTCATTAATAACAGAAGGAGAAAAATTAAAGATATGTCCCCTAACGTATACTTGATCATAACTCGGATGAGAAGAATTTTTCACATTGGAATCCAAATTGCAATAGAATGCCTGAATAACTTTCCATACAAATGGCTTTATGTCCCTAAAAGTTTTTTCCAGTCCTAAACTCATCAGATGATATATTATAGACTTACACTGAGTAAAATCTCCTTCATGTATTTTTCTTTCGGGCCATATATTTTTTTTTGAAAAACTTGTCCAACGGCTAGCATGTAGTTTGTATTTAAAATCTTCAACAGGATATTGATCAGAAGACTTACTTGTATTGGTGCTGGACTCACCCCAAGTTGTCGATTTTGAGCGAGTAGAGCTTTTTAGAGTTGGAATTTTGTTTGATTTCAGTCTTTTCGATTTAGGAGTTTTGGAGGAACTTGTCTTTGGCATCTTTACAGCAACATGCTCTTGAGTCTTTGAAACAGAGGGTTTTGAAGATTTGGGAGCAGAGTGCATTGAGGATTTTGGAGTAGAGGGCTTTGAAGACTCTCTCTTAGAATATGACCGAAGGTTCCTGGTTGATTTCTTTAATGGTGCCTTAACGGTTTCTTCCTCATTATCAGTATCAAGCTCGATGACTTCGTCTTGGGTCAAGTAGCTATCAAACAAAATTTCTTTCTCGATTCTCGGCCTTTTTCTTTTTGAAGCCCAATTGATCTTAGTCCTATCAGGTGCCGTCGAAGGCACTGCACTTGTTTTAAATTTATCCCCACTTGATTTTTGAAACTTCCATTTGATGTCAGAAGAATCTACCTGTCAAATAGGAACAGCATCCTCTGCGATTTTTGAAGTTTCCCCTTTGAAAGCAAATGGATTTGTTGATGGTGAAAGTGAAGTGTATATCACCATTGCCATTTTTGAACACGACAAATTTTCTGAGACAGGCACTGGGACATTGCCTGTGAAGTAGTCTTCGGAACCTCTTCAAGAATAACCATTGTGAAGGAAAACGCAAGAAAACCCTAGGTTTTGGAATACAGAAAAAGAAGAAGAGTATTCTGAAAGTCCTTTAAGTTTGAAATATGTCAATCAACTATAACACCCGAGTCAACGGCCAGGTGATTTCCTTAACTGTATTAACGGTCATAAATATTTAATCTTCGTAGTTTAGGATTTATGCCAAGCTTAATTAATTACATGTGGATCTAAACTAGGTTGAGTGGCAAAGTTGTAATAATGGAGGATTGAGGCCTGTATTTAAAGAGAAAGGAAAGGATTTAAACCTCATTTAAACCACTGTAGCCGACACCATCCTTTCCGGCGATTTCTTCTCTCGCAAGTCCTTACTCTCTGCTATCAGCAAACTCTCCTCGACGACCGGTTTCTAGCCGCATTCCTCTGCGAATCCGCACCCGAGGTATGTAATGGACAATGTAGTTATCTGTTTGTGTTTGGAGCTCTGTTTTCAGCTCGGCATTTGAACTCGGATTTTTATCAATGGCCGAGTAGTATTAGAACATTTTAGAATCCGAGGGTAGTAATGTCAACCCGAATCGATTCTGGACATTTTAAGTAACCAACTCAGATTTAATCGATAGTAGAACCTGTTTGTTTTATTTTGGATTTCAGATTCTGCACAGTATATCAAACCAAGGATTCGGGGATGACTTTAGCTAATAGATCCTAGGATGATTTATGAGTAGAGTTTTAGGATCTTGATTTAACTACTGTAATGCACATGTTTAGGTGAAGAAGTTTGAAGAGAAATGAGCTCAAGTGCTAAGGAGACCAGGTAAGTGAATGTATTAAGATTTCCGGCTCATAAAGCCCTACATCGTGGGAGTACTAGGTTGAGATGTCTAATGTTTACCTTATGATTATGAGCTTGTCTGTACTTGAAGGATTTATATATGTTGCGAGTTATATCATGTGATGACCTGTTAGTCAATGTGAAGTTGTCTGCTCTGGTATGATCCTTGTCATAGTTTGATGAGTTAAAAGCTCTCATGTTCATGCATCATGAATGTTTCTCAAGCATAATAAAATGTTTTAACGCATGTTTTCCATGAACAAGATATGTATGTATATATGTATATGTATAAGATTTATGCAACGTGGATTAAGTGAGGGTTGGGGGCGGTTTGGCGTATGTCACAATCCAAAGAAGGACATATGAATACGACCCACAGTAGGGAACAAGATCAAACTCACTGTCGAACCCCCTTTACTGGCACAAATCCTCTCTTGATCCACACAACTTAAACAAAGACTATGAATAATGAATATGATCAATGACTATGAATGATGAATATGATCAATGACTATGAATGATGAATATGATCAATGACTATGAATGATGAATATGATCAATGACTATGAATGATGAATATGATCATGATGAATATGATCAATGACTATGAATGATGAATATGATCAATGACTATGAATGATGAATATGATCAATGACTATGAATGATGAATATGATCAATGACTATGAATGATGAATATGATCAATGACTATGAATGATGAATATGATCAATGACTATGAATGATGAATATGATCAATGACTATGAATGATGAATATGATCAATGACTATGAATGATGAATATGATCAATGACTATGAATGATGAATATGATCAATGACTATGAATGATGAATATGATCAATGACTATGAATGATGAATATGATCAATGACTATGAATGATGAATATGATCAATGACTATGAATGATGAATATGATCAATGACTATGAATGATGAATATGATCAATGACTATGAATGATGAATATGATCAATGACTATGAATGATGAATATGATCAATGACTATGAATGATGAATATGATCAATGACTATGAATGATGAATATGATCAATGACTATGAATGATGAAATCCAAGGTCAATGAAGATGTCTAAGCCTGGTTGCTGGAGGATGCTCAGTGTGACAGTGAAGGCTAGATAGGCGATCAAGTTCCCTGGTTATACCTATAGTAAGTCAGAGAAGTTTATGATAAATAGATGACTAAGTAGAACAGAGTTTTCTTATAACAATGAGATTCGGATTTTGAATGGTTTGACTTCAGAATCTGTTGACGATTTTAAGGATTATGAATGGTCTGTTTTGCTTAAGCCTTCCGCTATGTGTATCTTGTATGAGATATGGTTTTCACTCATTAGGGTTTATAATTCCCAGGTTAAGATTTGGGTGAGTTGTAGTATTTTCTGTTGGATGAGGTTGTTTGATGATTATTGTGTTTCACTGCCATATGATAGAAGCTAGATGAGGCAATCATCCGGCTGACGTCATCGGCGGATGTCAATAGATGAGAGTTAAACGATCCAGTCTTTCGGATGACGTCACCGGAAGATGTAGTATGATGTCACCGGAAGATGTAATATGTTTCCTCGCCGGATGATGTAAGTACTATCTTGTCGTTTAGCGATCGGCAGATGTAGTGTAATAAAGTCGCCGGATGATCTAAGGAGTCTTTTTACCGGATGATATAAACATGGTTTTGTCGTCTAGTGACCGGATGATGTAAGTGATAATTTGTCGTCTAGCGATCGGTAGATGTAGAGTGTTAGCCATCGGATGATGAAAGTGCTATTTTATCGTCTAGCGATCGGCAGATGTAGAGTGTTAGCCATCAGATGATGAAAGTGCTATTTTGTCATCTAGCGATCGGCAGATGTAGAGTGTTTAGCCATCAGATGATGAAAGTGCTATTTTATCGTCTAGCGATCGGCAGATGTAGAGTGTTAGCCATCAGATGATGAAAGTGCTATTTTATCGTCTAGCGATCGGCAGATGTAGAGTGTTAGCCATCAGATGATGAAAGTGCTATTTTATCGTCTAGCGATCGGCAGATGTAGAGTGTTAGCCATCAGATGATGAAAGTGCTATTTTATCGTCTAGCGATCGGCAGATGTAGAGTGTTAGCCATCAGATGATGAAAGTGCTATTTTATCGTCTAGCGATCGGCAGATGTAGAGTGTTAGCCATCAGATGATGAAAGTGCTATTTTATCGTCTAGCGATCGGCAGATGTAGAGTGTTAGCCATCAGATGATGAAAGTGCTATTTTATCGTCTAGCGATCGGCAGATGTAGAGTGTTAGCCATCAGATGATGAAAGTGCTATTTTATCGTCTAGCGATCGGCAGATGTAGAGTGTTAGCCATCAGATGATGAAAGTGCTATTTTATCGTCTAGCGATCGGCAGATGTAGAGTGTTAGCCATCAGATGATGAAAGTGCTATTTTATCGTCTAGCGATCGGCAGATGTAGAGTGTTAGCCATCAGATGATGAAAGTGCTATTTTATCGTCTAGCGATCGGCAGATGTAGAGTGTTAGCCATCAGATGATGAAAGTGCTATTTTATCGTCTAGCGATCGGCAGATGTAGAGTGTTAGCCATCAGATGATGAAAGTGCTATTTTATCGTCTAGCGATCGGCAGATGTAGAGTGTTAGCCATCAGATGATGAAAGTGCTATTTTATCGTCTAGCGATCGGCAGATGTAGAGTGTTAGCCATCAGATGATGAAAGTGCTATTTTATCGTCTAGCGATCGGCAGATGTAGAGTGTTAGCCATCAGATGATGAAAGTGCTATTTTATCGTCTAGCGATCGGCAGATGTAGAGTGTTAGCCATCAGATGATGGTCATCTAGCGACGGCAGATGTAGAGTGTTTAGCCATCAGATGATGAAGTATAGTTTGTCGTCTACGATCGGCAGCTGTGGAGTGTTTAGTGATTGGATGATATAGAGCTTGTAAGCAATCGGAAGATGTCTTAGCATGAACATGTGAATTCACATGTCTATCGGTAGATGTTTTATTGGTCACACGATGATGCACGTGATCGTCTGGTCGATGCAGATGTAGAGTGTTAGCCATCAGATGATGAAAGTGCTATTTTGTCATCTAGCGATCGGCAGATGTAGAGTGTTAGCCATCAGATGATGAAAGTGCTATTTTGTCATCTAGCGATCGGCAGATGTAGAGTGTTAGCCATCAGATGATGAAAGTGCTATTTTGTCATCTAGCGATCGGCAGATGTAGAGTGTTAGCCATCAGATGATGAAAGTGCTATTTTGTCATCTAGCGATCGGCAGATGTAGAGTGTTAGCCATCAGATGATGAAAGTGCTATTTTGTCATCTAGCGATCGGCAGATGTAGAGTGTTAGCCATCAGATGATGAAAGTGCTATTTTGTCATCTAGCGATCGGCAGATGTAGAGTGTTAGCCATCAGATGATGAAAGTGCTATTTTGTCATCTAGCGATCGGCAGATGTAGAGTGTTAGCCATCAGATGATGAAAGTGCTATTTTGTCATCTAGCGATCGGCAGATGTAGAGTGTTAGCCATCAGATGACATATACTTAATTTCTCATGAATCCTTGATAAATAATTCAGATCTTTGTAAGATGGGAAATAAATCCAATAGAATAATATAATGATGATCCAATCTTCATCGAATATTAACTTCTAAGAGATAACAGAATTTCTCATGTCACACAAGGTGTTGTTTTATAGAACAACATAGTATCAAGAAGGATTACTTTCTACATAAGGTGAGCAAAACACAGTAGATTACCCAAAAAAATAAAAACAAACGCCTAAAGCAAGTGGTGATTTTTTTTAAAATTAAATGAAAAATAATGAACAACTTACATGACACAGAGGCCTAGGGCAGAACTCAGCTCTTCAAACCTTACACCATCCAACGCCTTGATGAAAATATCGACAATTTATTTTTCGGTCACCATATGCTCCAAATTAATAATTTTTTCCTCTACAAGAGATTGAATAAAATGATGTCGTATATCAATATGGTTGGTCCGAAAATGCTGAACAGGATTTTTAGAAATGTTGATAGCACTCAAATTATCAAAATAGAGTGTCATGACTGTAACACCCGAGTTTTTTGGGTTTCCGCTGCAAGGGTATTTTCGTAACTAAGAAATTTAGGTCTGTTAGTGAGTAAGAAGTGTTATTATGATTCTAGTAATTTAAGGGGATTTTTAGAAGATTAAGTAAATTTTAGAAAGTCCAAAGGTATAGTATAGAGCCAAGTTCCGTTTTTAACCCTATAGCGTTTTAATGTGTAAAAATAGTAAATTAGGTCCGATTTGCAAACGGAGAGTTTTGTTAGAACCCTAAAAATAAGTTAGAATATTGGGAGAAATAAGGGAATTTCTGAGTAACCAAATCGATAGACGGAATATTAGATTAAGCAAATAATTGAGCAAGGGGCGAAACGGTAATTGGAAAAGTTGAATTTATTAAAAACCAAAACTCCCCCCCCCCTTTCCATTCAGTTTTTCTCCAGAGCGTGAAGGTCTCCATGCGATTTTCTTCCCTCCTTCACCTTTCCTCCAACGATCGATCCGTTCCTTCGATTTCCGGCGAGTTTCTCTTCGATTTTCTTCTCCAAATCAACGCTTTAGGTACGTTCTACGCTTTGGCATAGTTTGGTTGATGTTTTAGGGTTGGTTTTGATTTAGGGTTTTGTGAGGAATTTCTGGATTTCGTTAGAAATCGATAGGATTACTAGATTGTTGTCCATTGATGTTACCTTCGTTGTTATTTAGGAAGATTGAGTGGATTAATGGTGTTTGGGTGAAGGTTAGAGTTGATTTTTGGTTGTTGAAGGTTGTAAATCTTCATTAATGGAGTTTTTGAATTATTGAGCGCATGGTGCTCGACGAAATGCCCGAATGAAGTGAATAAGAGTTTTAGGAAAAATTGTCCTAGCTCGGGGTTTCGTTTAGTCTTGATTTTTATAACATAGGATCGATACTAATAATGTGTTATGAAAATGCCTTAGGTAACCCAAGTTCTCAAAGGACGGTGCTCGGCATAGCTAGGACTCCAGGTAAATGGTATTAGGTTTCCGGCTCTTAAAGCCCTACATTATATCGATGTTAAGAATTAATGTCTTAATGATGTTTTCACGATTTTGGGGCTCTAAGGAGTCGGGTAACCTAGGGTGCTTCCTATTTTCGATCGGATAGGTTCATTTATGTATGTTAAGAAATGATTGATGATTGTTTGGAGCACTTTTTCATGCATCATGTTTTCTCATTTAAGATTTAATGAAATGTTCTTGCATGCACGTTTTCAAGTAATTTTAAGTAATGATGAAGGATGAGTAGAGCACAGGGCACGTTAATGGCAACTCAGGGCACGACGATACGTTAATGGCAACTCAGGGCACGAAAATATGTAAATGGCAACTCAGGGCAAGTGTTTGGTCTACTGGGTAGACGGGTGTGCCTGTGCCTACTCATGCCTAATGATATATATGTATATATTATGTAAATAAAATAAACGAAAAATGAACATGTTTTGAAAGACCATGCATTATGTATACTCATGTTTTAGTGCACCTCCTTACTAAGCATTAGGCTTAATGTGTTTATCGTATGATGTAGGTGACGAAAACGAAGGTGAGGAACTTCCTCCTGATGATCAGACATAGGTGGTCGATGGGCGAAGCTCGTGGCGTCGGGATGTGTTTTGGCTAGGCATGATGACCCGTGGGTTTACTCCGAGCGTTTTGTGGTAAATAGGTGTGATTTGGATCGATTTTGGATGATGATTTTAGGACGTATAGAGAGGTCCAATATATTGGTAATTGTATAGTGGATGTAGGCTTGGAGTAGATTTGTTTAGAATGATTGGAGGAACGTTATTGTCTTGGGAATATTTCATAGAATGTCTGTTTTTATGTTTAGCATTGATGTTATGAATTAAATTGGATGATATTTGATGATTTTAGGTATTTAAGTTGTATGGATTAGCTCGGTTTTTAGAGCGATCCACGCGGTTTATTTTTATGAAGTTTAACCGCATTTTGAACGAGTTTTGAGTTGGTTTTTGGGTGATCGGTGGAGTGGGGATTTAGTGAGGGTAGTAGCGTGGATACGTTGATGTGTTGTTATGTTATGCCATTGAATGAAGTGGTGAGGGTGTGGGGTGAAATTGATGAATGGAGTGAGTGTGGTGCGCAAGGGTGAGGGTGTGGCGAAGGAAAGAAACGAAGGAAGAAAAGAAAAGAGAAGCAGAAGGTTCTGGGATCGAACGCCTAAAGTCTTGCGTTCGATCGCAGAAATTAAAAGTCGAAGGAAGAAAAGAAAAGAGAAACAGAAGGTTCTGGGATCGAACGCCTAAAGTCTTGCGTTCGATCGCAGAAATTAAAAAAAAAACAGAAGGTTCTGCGACCGAACGCCAAACCTTAGGCGTTCGAAATCAGAACGTGAAAAATAAAAAAAAATAAAAAAATTTACATGAACTATTTGAGGGATCAAAGTTAGGATTACGTCATGGCTTGTTCGTGGCGGCCCTGACCGGGTTGGGGTCGTCACAGTTTTGGTATCAAAGCTATTGAGTTTTAAAAACGATTCTGAGGATTGCCTGCCAAAATACACCGCCACACGGGAACTCTCCATCGACTGTAAGTGTTTAAATTTAAGTATGATTCCTAGATATTTATATTTTAGTGTTGTCTAATGTGTCTAGGAAGGGGAAAATGCCGAGAGCACCCAGACAAGACGATGAGATTCCTAATGGCCAACTAATGGAAATTGTGCGTCAACAGTCTGAACAAATAGGAATCTTACTCAATAGGGATGGAAATGGTGGAGGACAGGGTAGTAATTCTCGTGAACTAAGTGGAGAGAGGTTCAGACGGCTTAGGCCCCCAACTTTCAACAGACAGTCCTCAGATCCCACTAGTGCTGAAGAGTGGATCCGTAAAATTGAAGGTATGTTCGCTTGTGCGAAAGTAGAGGAAGCGGACAAGGTAACATGTGCAGTGTTCAATCTAGAGAAGGATGCTGTGTTCTGGTGGGATTCTGTGATGGTCACTACCGATGTAGGAGTCATGACATGGCAGAGGTTCAAAACAATATTCTACAACAAGTATTTCAATCGTGCCCTTCGTGCCAATAAGAGGGCCGAGTTTTCTCAGCTACGCCAGACAGGATCCGTGGCCGAGTATGTACGCAGGTTTGAGTCATTGTCCAGATACGCAGGTACGATGGTCAATGATGAAGAAGAAGAAATATACCAGTTTGTTCAAGGTTTGAAATTGGAGATTTTGAAGGGGGTGAAGACGGCAGAAGTTGAAGATATGCCGTATCATCGAGTTGTAGCTAAAGCCCTCGAGCTTGATGACATTGAAATGAAACTGCAGCGACAAAGAGAAGCGTTGAGGAGATTTATTAGAGAAGTACCGCCACAGCAGAATGGAGGATGGCAACCACAGCCACAACGTGGTGTCAAACGGGCGAATGAGACGCCTAGAGCTCAAGACAAGGGCAAACGCCCTCAAGGGGCACCACAGGCTCCTTTGTGCCCGGTCTGTCAGAAATATCATCCGGGTGATTGTAAGTTATATATGGGCCGATACTTTAGGTGTGATAAGGTGGGACATAAGGCCGTAGATTGTCCTGGATCGGCCAAGAGACCCCCGGGTGGTCCTCCTAGGATTTTTGCTCTTATTGAAGATGAGGAGGCTGCTCAGCCTTCTGTTGTTTCAGGTATTGTTCTGGTTTGTGGGCATTCAGCTCACGTTTTAATTGACACGGGGGCAACCCACTCTTTCATAGCACAGTATTATGCATCTAAGTGGAAACTACATTCCGCCTCGGCTGATCGTAGTTATAGTGTCATGTTGCCCTCCGGGGAACTTTTAGATTCCGACCAAGCAATACAAGGGGAGGTTATATCTATTGGTGGTCGGCAGCTTTATGCGAACCTGATCGTCATATGTATGAAGGGGTATGATGTGATTTTGGGCATGGATTGGTTGTTTTGGCATTATGCCACAATCAATTGCCGGTCGGGTGTGGTAAATTTTAGACCCCCAGGTGTAGAGGATTATTTCTTTCGAGCAACCCTCCGTTCAAGTAGGATGCCTCTAGTAACGTCGATGTGTTCTCTGTACTCGGTAAGACCTAGATGTTTCAGTTTTGTTGCGAGTATATTAGATGTGAGAATGCAAAATGAGTTAAAGCTATGTGACATTTCGGCAGTTGACAACCTTGGGGAAGTGTTCTTAGAAAAGTTGCCTAGCTTGCCTGTGAATGCCTTATATTCGATGAAGCATGGATGTTTTGGATTTATAGCAAGCGTTGAGGAAGTGGATA
This sequence comes from Begonia masoniana, assembly GCA_022432975.1. NCBI lineage: Eukaryota > Viridiplantae > Streptophyta > Magnoliopsida > Cucurbitales > Begoniaceae > Begonia > Begonia masoniana. The sequence goes on along the minus strand of CM039503.1, from coordinate 14,089,540 downwards.
TGAAAAATGAGTTGAAGATATGTGATATTCCGGTAGTTAAGGACTTTACAGAAGTGTTTCTAGACGAATTGCCTGGCTTGCCTCCAGATCGAGAAATATAGTTCATGATTGAGATTATGCCTGGTTCGGCGCCAGTATCTAAGAATCCTTATAGAATGGCGCCGGTTGAACTAAAGGAGTTGCATGTTCAGCTGAAGGAACTAACAGACAAGGGTTTTGTACGGCCGAGCGTTTCTCCTTGGGGCGCTCCGATCTTGTTTGTAAAGAAGAAAGATGGCTCTTTGAGGATGTGCGTGGATTACCGAGAGCTGAACAAATTAACTATCAGAAATAAGTATCCGCTACCGAGGATTGATGATTTGTTTGACCAGTTGCAGGGGGCCACTGTGTAACACCCGAGAATTTCCTGTAACGCACATACGTCTTAGGGTAGGCGGTTAGGATCGTTTAATGATAGGTGTTGAGAAATGGATTTGGGATTAAGGCAAGCAAAAGGAGAAAATGATGTTTGACTATTCAAACCACTAAGTGGAAAAGTCAAAAGGTGTTTTGTTTTTCAACCAATAGAAATGTATCATTTAATGAAATAAATGGAAGAAATAGGTGAAATAAAAAGGCCTTCACGTTGGAAGAAGAAGAAGAGAATAGTGTGGGTTGTTTTGCAAATTTTATAACTTTGGTGGGGGGAAACAAAAAGTGGAATAAAACTTTAGGTTAAAAGTCGATTTCTCTCATTTTTCCCCTTCATCTCCATCGATGCCCTCTTTCCTCCATTGATGTACTTCTCTTCTTCCTCTCTTCAATTTTCTCAAGGCATTTTAAGGTAAAACTTTATGGGTTTTGGTTTTTGTAACTTTGGATGAAGATTAGGAGTGTTTTTAGGGTGTTTAGTGAGAGATTGCATAGGGTTAGGAAACCCTAGAATGTGAAGTGCGAAAATTAGGTTTAAATGTAAGATTTCTTCCCTAGTTTGATGTTTTGATTGTTGAATGACTTAGTTTAGGTAGATTTGAGGGTTAGATTAAAGATTGGTGAAGTGTTCCACAAAAATGATTGAAGAACACCTATATACCCGATTCTGTTTGCTGGATTTTTGAGTAGGCCAATTACTTTGTTTGGTTACTTTGAGTGATTCAATGGATAGTGACGTGTAGAGGTTTCCGAGTTGGGGTGGCACGTCGAAATCCGTTGAAAAACGAGAAAGTTATGGCCGTTTGAACGTTGGACGGTAAAACTTGTATAAAAATCGGGTTTAAGTGTTTAAGTGTGAGAGTGTTTGAGTGTTGGTTCGTTTTGGGTTAAAAAGTTAGGGTTAGTTGAAGCTAGTTGAATTTTTAGAATTTCTTAGTTTGTTACTAAGTAACTTTTCCTTAATGGTTAGGTAATTGACGTGTACTTTGGTTGGACGAAGTGACAGCACGTTTTTGAAGCAGCCAGATAAGTAGTGGAGTGCGTGTTTGTTGCCTTCGGGCCTACACCATAGAACGGTAGGGATTGTTTGATTGTTGCTATGTTTTGCTTTGTGTCATGCATCGTGTGTCACGCATCATGGTTTTCTAAACTACGAAATTACGTGTTTTGCATCCTTGAGCGGTAAGAATGAAATGAAAGATAAGAAAAGATTTGCAACGTGGTCGTGAGTATGAATTTCTCGACCTATTCGTGCTTGAAGTGCACAATAGGGTTTGTGCTTGAAGTGCACTCGTGCTTGAAGTGCACGATGAGGATTCTACGATCGATTGGGGGATTCTAATGTACGTAATGAGTCGTGAGTATGAATTTCTCGACCTCAACCTGTTCGTGCTTGAAGCGCACAATGGGGTTGGTGCTTGAAGTGCACCCGTGCTTGAAGTGCACAATGAGGTTCGTGCTTGAAGTGCACTCGTGCTTGAAGTGCACGATGAGGATTCTACGATCGATTGGAGGAGATTCGGTTGGCCGTCTTGGACTGTGTTGGGACGTGTGCCTCCGGTCTAGCTCCGTGGGTCATGGCGTGGCCGTCCTGGACTGTGTGGGGGCGTGTGCCTACTTGATTCACCTGGAAGTGAAAGATAAAATGCAATTGAAACGAAAAGAAAACAACAGAGTGTGCAGAGACTGCATGTTAGGGTTGAGTCAAACATTTAGTGTGTGTTGTGCATTATTTCCCTACTTGCTAAGCGTTAGGCTTACCTTTTGTGTGTTCTGTGGTGTAGGTGACGATTTGTATACAGGTGAGGTAGACGAGACTACCTAGGATTAGGCTGCAGTCGGAGGAGTACGGAGTCCGCCGGTGCAGGCTATTGTCGGGGCGTTTTGACCACTGGATGTCTCGGGTAGTGGGAGGTGAATGTTTGACATGAATAGTTTAATTTGTAAGTATTTTGGTATGGATTGTTGGTGTGTGCAAATGTTGTTTTGTGGAAGTTAGGAAACTTTATTAAGTTGTGGTAAATTGGGTTCGTAAATATTTTCGTATGTATGTTACCGGGTTTACGAGTTGACGTGGAGATGGATAGTGAGTATAAAGTATAGTTGTTCGTGATGGAAGCTGTGTGTTTTCCGGGATTTATTTCAGGTTGTGGGTATTTAAAGTTTTAGGCGTTATATTGCCCGTTTTGATTTTAAAGTAACTAACGTCAGGTTATGTTTGTGATTTTTGTATTTATTCGTTTTAAGTCGGTTTTTTGAGATTTTTACGGGACTCGAAGATTTAGGTGTCGGGAACGTATGTTTAAATTTTCAGAATTTTTGGAGGTGTCGGGAGTGGAGAAAAGTGTAGAAATGTGAAGGAAAGTCGAGAGAGTCGGAAAGAGGGGTATTTTTGGTCATTTTGGGGCCGAAAACCAGAGGGGGTGGCGATTATTCGCCACCCAAACGCCACCAATCGCCTCGGGGGTGTTTTTGGGCGAAGATGGCAGAGAGGGTGGCGATTATTCGCCACCCGGAGGCGAGTAATCGCCACGGAACGCGTGAAGCGCGCGGGAAAAGGGAGCTGGGGCGCGCTGGCGTGCCCCAGCGCGCGCACGCGCTCGCGCGTGCGGCGAGTGCCACGCGCGCAGCGCGCGCGTAGCACGCACGCAGCGCGCAGCCTGGGCGCGCCTGGCGCCCAGCGCGCGCCCAGCGCCCCTCCTTGCAAAATTTTGATGCCTGATTTCCACTATGTTTTGAACCGAAATTTTTCCAACGTATCTTAACGTATTTAGACACGTGTTCCAAGAAAATTTGAGGGTTCGAAAAACCCGAACATCGAGCTGGGAATTTTACAAAACCGAGCCGAATATTTTATTTAAATTACTTTTAAACGTCGTTTAAAACACGGGATTTGTTTGCAAAGTGACGCACCGGCCCGGGGCGGTTCAGGGCGTTACACACTGTGTTCTAGAAGATTGATTGCGGTCCGGGTACCACCAATTGAAGATTAAGGCCGAGGATATACATCATTTTTCGCCTGATTTCCACTATGTTTTGAACCGAAATTTTTCCAACGTATCTTAACGTATTTTAGACACGTGTTCCAAGAAAATTTGAGGGTTCGAAAAACCCGAACATCGAGCTGGGAATTTTACAAAACCGAGCCGAATATTTTATTTAAATTACTTTTAAACGTCGTTTAAACACGGGATTTGTTTGCAAAGTGACGCACCGGGCCCGGGGCGGGTTCAGGGCGTTACACACTGTGTTCTAGAAGATTGATTTGCGGTCCGGGTACCACCAATTGAAGATTAAGGCCGAGGATATACCAAAAACCGCATTTAGAACGCGCTATGGGCACTATGAATTTAGAGTTATGTCCTTCGGTTTGACGAATGCCCCGGCAGCTTTTATGGACCTCATGAACAGAGTGTTTCAGGAGTTCCTGGATAAGTTTGTGATAGTGTTCATAGATGGCATTCTGATATATTCCCGAAATGACGAAGAACACGCGAAGCACTTAAGGGCTGTTTTGGATACATTGAAGCAGCACCAATTGTATGCTAAGTTTTCTAAGTGCGGATTTTGGCTGAATCAGGTGAATTTCCTAGGCCACGTGATTTCGAAAGAAGGAGTTTCAGTAGATCCGGCTAAGGTTCAAGCCGTGAAGGAGTGGCCTCAGCCGAGGAATGCGAGTGAAGTACGAAGTTTTATTGGCTTGGCTGGGTATTATCGGAAGTTTATTGAAGGGTTTTCAATCATAGCCAAACCCCTGACAAATTTAACTAAGAAGGAAGAGAAATACGTGTGGTCTAAGGCATGTGAGGAAAGTTTTCAGACCTTGAAGCAAAAGTTAACCACAGCGCCATTGTTTATTCTGCCTGTGGAGAATGGAACATTCAGTATCTATTGCGACGCATCCAAAGTAGGATTGGGGTGCGTACTAATGCAAGACGGAAGAGTAATTGTCTACGCCTCGAGGCAATTGAAGACTTACGAACAAAACTATCCGACGCATGACTTGGAATTGGCAGTGGTGGTATTTGCGTTGAAAATATGGAGACACTATCTTTATGGCCAAAAGTGTGAAGTGTTTTCAGACCATAAGAGTTTAAAGTATCTCTTTACGCAGAAAGATTTAAACATGAGGCAAAGGAGATGGTTGGAGTTTGTGAAGGATTATGACTTTGAAATCAAATACCATCCTGGGAAGGCGAATACGGTGGCAGACGCGTTGAGTAGGATGCCTAAGACCAAGGAGTCAGTTGTTTGCGGTATGCCAGCTTCATTGAGAAAGGAGATTCAGAGGCATGAAATCGAAGTAGTTTCAGAGCTTTCGGCCCTACTTGCTGACTTGACTATACGGCCTACTCTTTTGGATAAAATTAAGGAGGCTCAGCAGAGGGATTCAGAAAAAAAGGAAGCTATTGTGACCAAGTTGACCGATACACCTTCCGAATTCAGTTACTCGGAGGATGGCATTCTGAAATTTCGGGATCGTTGGTATGTTCCAAAAGATGAAGGGTTGAGGAAATTGATTCTGGCAGAGGCACACTCATCGTCATTCTTAGTGCATCCGGGTAACACCAAAATGTACCGAGATATGAAAGTGCTTTATTGGTGGCCAAATATGAAGCGAGATGTGGCCAATTATGTACAGTCCTGCCTTATCTGCCAACAAGTTAAGGCAGAACACCAGAGACCAGGTGGAATGTTGCAATCTCTACCGATTCCCGAGTGGAAGTGGGATCATATTGCAATGGACTTTGTAGTTGGATTACCAACAACAGTAAAAGGGCATGATAGTATATGGGTCGTAGTGGATAGACTAACGAAGACGGCTCATTTCCTTCCAGTAAAGATGACTTACACGATGAATCAGTTTGCAGAATTGTATGTCCAGGAGATTATAAGATTGCACGGGGTTCCTGTGTCGATTGTTTCAGACCGAGATCCCAGATTTACTTCGAGGTTTTGGAAGGATTTACAAAGCGCTATGGGCACTAAGTTAACTTTTAGCACGACATTCCACCCACAGACTGACGGACAGTCTGAAAGGACGATTTAGATACTTGAGGATATGCTGAGAGCGTGCGTGTTAGAGTTTCAAGCATCTTGGAGCCGGTATTTACCGTTGGTTGAATTTGCGTACAATAACAGTTATCAGTCCACGATTGGTATGGCCCCGTACGAAGCGCTGTATGGCAGAAAGTGTAGGTCGCCACTATATTGGGATGAGGTAGGCGAAGCTAAGTTGATAGGGCCGGAAATTTTACAACAGCTATCTGAGAAGGTTGCTCTGATCAAACAAAGAATGGAAACTGCACAGAGTCGCCAGAAGAGCTATGCGGATCGAAGGAGACGAGATTTGGAGTTTGTAGTTGGTGATGAAGTAGTTTTGAAGGCTTCACCGTTCAAAGGTGTAGTTCGCTTTGGTAAGAGAGGGAAGTTGAATCCACGGTTTGTTGGACCATTCCCGATTACAGAAAGGATTAGAGCTACAGCTTACAAGCTTCAGTTGCCGTTGTTCATGGAGGGTGTTCATAATGTCTTCCACGTGTTGATGTTGAGGAAATGTGTACGAGATCCGACGCACGTGGTGGAACCAGTTAGTCTTGAGATATAGCCGACTTTAACTTACGAAGAGAAGCCAGTGCAAATTATGGAGTACGCTGTGAAAGTTTTACGCAATAAGTCAATCCCACTGGTTAAGGTGTTGTGGAGGAACCAAAACGTAGAGGAAGCGACGTGGGAGCGCCAACAGGATATGATGGAGAGATATCCAGAGTTGTTCAGGTACGAAATTTTGGGGACAAAATTCTAAATAAGGAGGGTAGGATGTAACACCTGAGTTTTTCGAGTTTCCGCTCCAAGGGTATTTTCGTAAATAATAAATTTAGGTCCGTTAGTGAGTAAGAAGTGTTATTATGATTCTAGTAATTTAAGGGGATTTTTAGAAGATTAAGTAAATTTTAGAAAGTCCAAAGGTATAGTATAGAGCCAAGTTTTGTTTTTAACCCTATAGCGTTTTAATGTGTAAAAATAGTAAATTAGGTCCGATTTGCAAACGGAGAGTTTTGTTAGAACCCTAAGAATAAGTTGGAATATTGGGAGAAATAAGGGAATTTCTGAGTAACCAAATCGATAGACGGAATATTAGATTAAGCAAATAATTGAGCAAGGGGCGAAACGGTAATTGGCAAAGTTGAATTTATTAAAAACCAAAACTCCCCCCCCCTTTCCATTCAGTTTTTCTCCAGAGCGTGAAGGTCTCCACGCGATTTTCTTCCCTCCTTCACCTTTCCTCCAACGATCGATCCGTTCCTTCGATTTCCGGCGAGTTTCTCTTCGATTTTCTTCTCCAAATCAACGCTTTAGGTACGTTCTACGCTTTGGCATAGTTTGGTTGATGTTTTAGGGTTTGTTTTGATTTAGGGTTTTGTGAGGAATTTCCGGATTTCGTTAGAAATCGATAGGATTACTAGATTGTTGTCCATTGATGTTACCTTTGTTGTTATTTAGGAAGATTGAGTGGATTAATGGTGTTTGGGTGAAGGTTAGAGTTGATTTTTGGTTGTTAAAGGTTGTAAATCTTCATTAATGGAGTTTTTGAATTATTGAGCGCATGGTGCTCGACGAAATGCCCGAATGAAGTGAATAAGAGTTTTAGGAAAAATTGTCCTAGCTCGGGGTTTCGTTTAGTCTTGATTTTTATAACATAGGATCGATACTAATAATGTGTTATGAAAAAGCCTTAGGTAACCCAAGTTCTCAAAGGACGGTGCTCGGCATAGCTAGGACTCCAGGTAAGTGGTGTTAGGTTTCCGGCTCTTAAAGCCCTACATTATATCGATGTTAGGAATTAATGTCTTAATGATGTTTTCACGATTTTGGGGCTCTAAGGAGTCGGGTAGCCTAGGGTGCTTCCTATTTTTGATCGGATAGGTTCGTTTATGTATGTTAAGAAATGATTGATGATTGTTTGGGGCACTTTTTCATGCATCATGTTTTCTCATTTAAGATTTAATGAAATGTTCTTGCATGCACGTTTTCAAGTAATGTTAAGTAATGATGAAAAACGAGTAGGGCACAGGGCACGTTAATGGCAACTCAGGGCACGGCGATACGTTAATGACAACTCAGGGCATGAAAATATGTAAATGGAAACTCAGGCAAGTGTTTGGTCTACTGGGTAGACGGGTGTGCCTGTGCCTACTCATGCCTAATGATATATATGTATATATTATGTAAATAAAATAAACGAAAAACGAACATGTTTTGAAAGACCATGCATTATGTATACTCATGTTTTAGTGCACCTCCTTACTAAGTATTAGGCTTAATGTGTTTATCGTATGATGTAGGTGACGAAAACGAAGGTGAGGAACTTCCTCCTGATGATCAGACATAGGTGGTCGATGGGCGGAGCTCGTGGCGTCGGGATGTGTTTTGGCTAGACATGATGACCCGTGGGTTTACTCCGAGCAGTTTTGTGGTAAATAGGTGTGATTTGGATCGATTTTGGATGATGATTTTAGGATGTATAGAGAGGTCCAATATATTGGTAATTGTATAGTGGATGTAGGCTTGGATTAGATTTGTTTAGAATGATTGGAGGAACGTTATTGTCTTGGGAATATTTCATAGAATGTCTGTTTTTATGTTTAGCGTTGATGTTATGAATTAAATTGGATGATATTTGATGATTTTAGGTATTTTAAGTTGTTTGGATTAGCTCGGTTTTTAGAGCGATCCACGCGGTTTATTTTTATGAAGTTTAACCACGTTTTGAACGAGTTTTGAGTTGGTTTTTGGGTGATCGGTGGAGTGGGGATTTAGTGAGGGTAGTAGCGTTGATACGTTAATGTGTTGTTATGTTGTGCCATTGAATGAAGTGGTGAGGGTGTGGGGTGAAATTGATGAATGGAGTGAGTGTGTTGCGCAAGGGTGAGGGAGTGACGAAGGAAAGAAACGAAGGAAGAAAAGAAAAGAGAAACAGAAGGTTCTGGGATCGAACGCCTAAAGTCTTGCGTTCGATCGCAGAAATTAAAAGTCGAAGGAAGAAAAGAAAAGAGAAACAGAAGGTTCTGGGATCGAATGCCTAAAGGCTTGCGTCCGATGGCAGAAATTAAAAAAAAACAGAAGGTTCTGCGACCGAACGCCAAACCTTAGGCGTTCGAACGCAGAACGTGAAAAAAAAAAAAAATTTACATGAACTATTTGAGGGATCAAAGTTAGGATTACGTCATGGCTTGTTCGTGGCGGCCCTGACCGGGTTGGGGTCGTCACAATGACATTCTGTGTGACACCGTAGTCTTTCATCATTTGTTTAATCCAAAGAAGCTGAGTACAACTGCTACCTGCTGCAATATATTCTGCCTAAACAGTAAATAGAAATAGAATTTTGTTTCTTGCTGAACCATGACACCAAGTTGTTTCCCACATAAAAACATCCACCAGAAGTGCTTTTTCGATCATCAGAACTACTGGCCCAGTCAGCATCACAATAACCCACCAGATTTGCGTTTAAGCCGAATGAATACCATATACCATAGTCGGTTGTTCCGCTTATATATTTGAGAATCTGCTTTACCGACACTAGGTGTGACTCCCTTGGATTTGCTTGAAATCGAGCGCATAAACCCACGCTATAACAAATATCCGGTCGGCTAGCAGTTAGATATAAGAGACTTCCAATCATACTTCTATATAAACGTGAATCAACAACAATTCATTTTTCATCTTTAGAGAGTTTCTCATGTGTCCCAATCGGTGTTCTACTAGGTCGTGCATTTTCTAGCTTAAACCTATTCAATAAATTCTTGGTATATTTGGCTTGAGAAATAAAGATACCATTCTTTTCTTGCTGAATTTGGAGTCCAAGGAAATAATTGAGTTCTTCTACCATACTCATCTCAAATTCTCCAGTCATTTGAGCTACAAATTCATCCACCATCATCTGTGACACCGAGCCAAACACAATGTCATCAACATAAATTTGAGAGAGTAAAAACTGACATTTGTCACGGTGAATGAAAATGGTTTTATCTTCTCCCCCTCGCTCATATCCCTTGGTTAGTAAATATTGCATGAGTCATTCATACCACGCACGAGGGGCTTGTTTAAGCCCATATAACACATTCTTCAATTTATAGACATACTCGGGATGATGAGGGTCTTCAAAACCCTTCGGTTGAGTAACATATACTTCCTCATTGAGAAAACTGTTCAAAAATGCACTCTTCACATCCATTTGATACAACTTGAACCGCATAACACAAACAATAGCCAATAAAAGACTAATGGATTCAAAACGAGCGACCGATGCAAATGTTTTATCAAAATCAATTCTTTCAAACTGTGAGTACCCTTGAGCAACTAACCAAGCTTTGTTGCGGATGATGTTTCCATGCTCATCGCTCTTGTTTTTGTATATCTATCTAGTACCAATAACATTCACATCTGGAGGACACGGTACTAAGTCCCAAACTTGATTTTGGGTAAATTGACTGAGTTCTTTTTGCATAGCTCCTATCCAGTATTCATCTAGCAATGCTTCTTTCACATTTTTGAGCTCGATAGTTGACGTAAAACAGGCCATTTGAATCATTTTCATTATAATTTACTCTTGGCTTGTCTCTGGTTTGTATACCATCATTCAGACCTCCAATAACTTTATCTGTAGGATGATTCTTCTGAACATTGGTGGTTGGTTGCCTGTGGTATGAGGTAGTCACCTCACTTCATCAATTTTCTCAGTCTGATCTATGACACCACCTGAGACACCATCTGTAACACCGGTTGCAACACTAGTGCCTTCATTATTGGAAATCTGATTTGTATCTTCTTTTGGATTATATGTTGTGTCCAGAGTGTCGTCTACTTAAACATTTGCAAATTATATGACAGTTCGAGTTCTTTTGTTGTAAACTCGATAAGCACGGCTATTTGTAGCATAATCGAGAAAGATTGCCTCATCACTCTTGGGATCAAGTTTCCCCCTGTGTTCCTTGTAATTCAACAAATAGCAAATGTTAGCAAACAGATGAAAATAATTAAGATTCGATGTCTTACCTTTCCATATCTTATAGAGTGTCATAGAAGTTTTTCCTCAGAGATATACCTGATTTATGGTATAACAAGCAGTGTTCATAGCTTCAGCCCAGAATTTTTGAGGAATATTCCTTTCGTGTAACATTACGCGAGTCATCGCTGCAATGTACGGTTCTTTCTTTCAACAACTCCATTTTGTTGAGGAGTCTTAGGTGCCGAGAATTCGTGAGCAATCCCTAGTTGTTTACAGAAATCCGAGAATTCAGAATTTTCAAACTCCCTCCCATGGTCACTGTGGATGTGAATAATTTTCATGATGACACAATCTTTTTCACGTTGGAGTCAAGTACACATTGATTTGAAAACTTTGAAAGTGTCGGACTTTTAAGAAACTCCACTCATGTGTAGCGTGAGAAATCATCAACAGTAACGAAGACATACTGTTTTCCTCCAATACTTTCAACAGACATTGACCCCATTAGATCCATGTGGAGCAATTCAAGCACACAGGTAGTTGTAGATGACTGTGACATCAGGTGTGACACTTTGATTTGCTTTCCAATTTGACATGGTCCATATAATTTGTCTTCATCAAACTTTAATATGGGAATCCCCAAACAGAACCTTTTGACACCATCTTTTCTAGCATTCTGAAATTAACATGTCCAACTTTCTATGCCATAGAATAGTATCTTCCATACTCGATCGAAAGCAGGTGGATGAGGAAGAGATAAGATAGCAATTGTCTGAAGATCTAACTCATTCTATAACACACTTGTTGTTTTGATCAGACACCACACGTTTTTCACGTGTGAATTGCACATTCAGATCTTGATCGCACAACTAACTAATACTGATTACATTAGATTTCAGACCATCCACCAGAAGAACATTACTCAACTTTGGTAGACCAGAAACATTAAGCGTTCCCCTTCCAATGACATGAGTTGAGACACCGTTGCCGAATGTTACTTTTTCCACAGTTTCGGGTATGATGTCCTTCAAATATTTTTCTTCACCTGTCATGTGCCTAGAACATCCGCTATCAAAATATCATGCATTCGTTGCAATTGTCTTTAGTGAAAGATGTGTAACATTACACTTCAAACTTGATTTTTTCACCAATTCTTGGTAAGAAAATCTGTAAGAGCAAGCATTTCTAATAGTACCTAGTCTTAGATCAGCAAGATAGGTGAAGTATCTAAGATGAATATGAACACGGCGATTGCAATAATGACATACAGGAACATATTTGTTACCTTTACTGCTGGAAATATGATAGGAGTCACTCGAGTTAGATTTTCTATCGGTTCTTGGAGTTTTTATTGCAACTTGCTTCCCCTTGTAATCAAATCTCGTGGCTAACACTGGCTGTAACAAAGAGCTTTCCCTTACGAATTCCAGTATAGAGTATTTTTCTTCACTGCTACAGTTTGTAAAACTGAGCTTTCTCCTTTGAACCCCAGTCCAGACCAATTGACAGTTGATTTGCTGATGTTTAGAATATCATCCAATTTAGAAAAACCCGGATTCAACATTTTAACATTTTTCTTCATGAGACTTATCTCATTGGTCAGATCATTAACTTCATCCTGACTCGTTCTCAGTTTGGTCTCCAAATCAGTAATAACATTTTGAAAATTGTTCTTCTCATATCTCAAATTTCTATTATGGATGTGTAGATGTTGGTTTACTTTAAGAAGTTCAGTCTATTTCTCATGAAGAAACTTGTATTCTCCAATAAGGTCTTCTTCTGTGACAACTTCTTCATATTCATCACTACTATTGGATAAGTTGTCTGTGACACTGTGTATAACACCACCATTCTCTTTATGTTCTGTCTTAACAACAAGCATCACATGGTTGCTCTGAAATTCGTCTTCCTTCTCTGACTCATCCTCACTCCAAGTTGCATTCAGAGAGTTCTTCTTTTTCTTCAAAGTATTAACACATTTTGCTTGTATATGCCCAAATCCTTCACACTCTCTGATCTGGATGCCTTTGTTCTTGAATGGTTGATCAGACACATGAATTTCTTCCTTGTGCTTCTTGTTGCTTGAAGAACCATTTTTGAAGTTAGTGACATTGTGATTGACACCGTTAGTATTTCTTTCAAATCTCTTCATAACTCTTCTAAAATTCTTTGATAGCAGGGCTAGAGATTCCTCCAAGTCATCTTCATTATGCTCGTTGAAGTTCTGTATCTTAGTTTTTAGAGCCACTCCTTTTACCTTCTTTGGTTCCGTGTCACCTCCAAGATTCATCTTGAAGATTCTAAGAGATCCCATTAATTCTTCTAACTTCATTTTAGAGACATCTTTGGCTTCTTCTATAGCAGTGATTTTATAGGCATATCGTTGTGGCAAATATCGTAAAGTTTTTCTTCACGAAACTATAACGCCTCTAAACCCGACCTGGCTCAGTGTGCTACTTTGCTATGAGTCAAAATTTTATCAAAAATTATTTTAAACGTCGTTTTAAATGCGGTATAGCTTAGCAAAGTAGCGCACCGAGCCGGGTCGGGTTCGGGGGCGTTACAGAAACATCTCACCAAGAGCAAATGCTTCATTTGCTATATCACATAGTTTGGCATTGAACTCACTAATACTCTCATCTTCATGCATCTTCAGATTCTCAAATCTAGTAGTTAGCATTTGCATCTTGGATAGCTTTACATATGATGTTCCCCCCCCCAAAAAAAAAAAAAAAAAAAAAAAAAAAAAAAAAAAAAAAAAAAAAAAAAAAAAAAAAAAAAAAAAAAAAAAAAAAAAAAAAAAAAAAAAAAAAAAAAAAAAAAAAAAAAAAAAAAAAAAAAAAAAAAAAAAAAAAAAAAAAAAAAAAAAAAAAAAAAAAAAAAAAAAAAAAAAAAAAAAAAAAAAAAAAAAAAAAAAAAAAAAAAAAAAAAAAAAAAAAAAAAAAAAAAAAAAAAAAAAAAAAAAAAAAAAAAAAAAAAAAAAAAAAAAAAAAAAAAAAAAAAAAAAAAAAAAAAAAAAAAAAAAAAAAAAAAAAAAAAAAAAAAAAAAAAAAAAAAAAAAAAAAAAAAAAAAAAAAAAAAAAAAAAAAAAAAAAAAAAAAAAAAAAAAAAAAAAAAAAAAAAAAAAAAAAAAAAAAAAAAAAAAAAAAAAAAAAAAAAAAAAAAAAAAAAAAAAAAAAAAAAAAAAAAAAAAAAAAAAAAAAAAAAAAAAAAAAAAAAAAAAAAAAAAAAAAAAAAAAAAAAAAAAAAAAAAAAAAAAAAAAAAAAAAAAAAAAAAAAAAAAAAAAAAAAAAAAAAAAAAAAAAAAAAAAAAAAAAAAAAAAAAAAAAAAAAAAAAAAAAAAAAAAAAAAAAAAAAAAAAAAAAAAAAAAAAAAAAAAAAAAAAAAAAAAAAAAAAAAAAAAAAAAAAAAAAAAAAAAAAAAAAAAAAAAAAAAAAAAAAAAAAAAAAAAAAAAAAAAAAAAAAAAAAAAAAAAA